>OMKL01151373.1:0-11319 GCA_900302295.1 Parasudis fraserbrunneri | reverse complement strand
CACGAGCCTCACCTCACCCTCAGACCTCATGTTCAGTTTAAAAATACTCCACCACTTTCCCCCTTTTCGCCATCATTATCTTCACCCTCTCTCTTTCTCTCTCTCTCTCTCTCTCTTCTCCTCTTTCTTCCTCCTCTCTTTTAGCCTGCTGTTTCAAATGAAGCAGCACTGTGTGTATAGAGCCTCTTGTTATGCTTGGAGACGGTCCAATTCGCCCAGTGAGGTGGACGTAAAATCTCCCCACAAATTATGACTGTTTTTTTCCCCCCGGGGGCTGGAGGATCTTTGATGTGATCTTATTCAATGACCACACAATGCCTGATGCTTCTATTCAGTGGCCGATAAGATGACAGAGCTGACCACTGAAATTCCACAGTTGAATGCCACCCAACCAGCCAGCCCATTGAAACTGTGTTATTATTCAAAATGGCCCTCATTTTCCTCAGTGAATTCCAGTGTGCGGCTTACCTACTGCTCATTAAACAAGTGTCATCACTGAATGAACATTCTGCTATGAGTGTTACTGTATGAACCGAGCCATCTAGATCACAATCACAATCTCACACCTATTTGTAGACTTTCTATAGAAATGCTCACATATCTTTACCCCTCTGTGTATGTGGGTATGTATGAATTGTTTGGACTGCTTTGCATGCAGTTGTTCTGTCTCCAGAACACCCACAGAACTCCCCTGGGCTCGGAGGTCAAACCGACCCTCGATTCCACTGCATATTAATAAATGCTAATGAGTGGTGGTATGCAATAATGATACAATAATGAACCCCACTCCCACAATTCATATTTTAATCTCCTATCTATGAAATCCCAGGGGTGTGGATGACAAGAGATGGGTGTTGTTGTTGTTTTTTTTTGGCCCTTAAGGCCGTACTCCATCTGATGATGACTGTCAATCTATGAGACACTTTATGGATTCTTCTGTTTGATGTGTTTCGATTGCATAAGTGGGAAGTATAAGATAGATGTTTGGAGGTAGAATTTTGTAAATATTGGAAAGAAGAGATTGATAGAAACGCTTCATCTATAATTCAGAGGTAACTCCACTGACTCGCCAAACTTCAAACTAGAGTACACTCTGTGCTTTTTCTTATCCTTTGATTTATGGCTGCATCATGGCTGAAACACAATGAACAGATTCCCTGTGAACACTTTATTCATAGATCACACAGAATCTGAATCAGAGATCTCATTTGTCCTGGGTTGCTGTCATGACTCAGTGCAGTGGAGTCTAAATTAACTCCATAAATGTAACATTGCAATTCAATAGCCTATGATGCACATTAGTCACAGAAGAATCTTATGAAGAAGCCTTTAGTCTCATGCTGCTCATTTCCAAAACGAATATCTCACTGAAAATGGAGAAGGTACTAAGGCAACAGGTGTGTGCAACCACAGCAATACTTCTCTCTTTTTATAATTTAGAAAAATGATCTGAATGATCTAAGAATCAATCAATCAATCAATCAATCAATCAATCAATCAATCAATCAATCAGTCAACCAACCAACCAACCAACCAACCAACCAACCAACCAATCAATCAAGCTTTATTTATATGCCGGTGGCAACATTTCATAAGAGTTGCAATGCAAGGCAAAACTCAAAATGCTCACCATGACCACAGAGAACAATAATAGCCCTGATATCATGATAGCGTAAGACGTTCCCATTGTCCTCCTTCAGGGATGAGTCAGTGCAGCGCTGCTGTGTGAGGCCCTCCTGAGAGGATGTTTGGTTGGATGGGAGGATATGGAAGCTTGTTGTCCAGGAAGTCACGGGGAGCCAAGCAATTAGAGCAGTGTGCATTCTTTACTCAGGGATATCCTGTCATGGGACCAAGGTAATCATAGCCAAAACCTGATTCTGGAAGGCATAACGGGGTCGATCAAGCATGCCACAGTCCTTCACATTCACATTCGTGGACAGTTAGCTCTGCCTCTTCTTTGATGATTATATGATTCATTAGTTGATTTGGTCTTAGTCTGTTAGCTGGGTCAGTTTTTATGTTTTATTTTCCTGAGGAAATTATACTTAACTCTTTGGTAAGCACTAGATTTAAAATGGTCTTGCACGATTTCATGTAGGAAACAAAATTAGACAGTTTGTTGATTCAATCAACTAATCAATTTGTCGCCAAAAGTCCTATTACTATTAGTTGTCTTTGCATTTCTTTTGTCAAGGACAGCCCTAAAGGACACAGTAGTTTTCCAACATCCTCAGCTTGTTAGAATGTATTTATTTCAGCAAAAGTAAAAAAAAATATAATGTGATGGAGATGGAAGAATATAGAGTATCCACATGAATACATCACTGTTTCTGCAAAAGGAAACAATCAGACTGAAATACCTGTCTAGAATGCTGCTTTGAAATACTCATTTGATGTTGTGAACAGATGAAACAAAACATGAAAGTGAGATGACAGCTAATAATTCTTCATCTACCATGTAGTGAGCCTTTCTTGGCTTTTCTGGGCTCAACATTCGTAACATGCAGTACCGGCTCTGGCACACAGGGGGTGCTGACACTCTTTCAAAATAATTAGATCTGGGTGGTTATTATAGGACCTCAGGCCTTTAGGACTACCTTATTGTAACCATTCCCTCCTTTTAACATCTTATTTTTGGAGAGGAACAATGATGTATTAAGACATTGCATTGCCTGTTTAGGACTATGCACTGCATGTTCATATTTATGTAGGCAATGAACTGTTAGTTACTGTTACTGTTATGAATATTTGGAAGGATGATTCTATTACTCTATTCAACAAAGAACCAAGCTTTTAGTTGCTGGGTCCTTACAAGCAATGGAATGCACTCACCCTGCTGGCAGCCTAGCAAGCCCCATTTGATACTAGCTTTGAAATATAAAACAGTGGGCTTCAAACAGCTTTGTACAACGGCTTTGCTTTATTGAATCATTTTGGTTCCAAAGTCACTGCTGTGAGTCTTTTTTATATCTACTGGTTTCTATCGGTGATGATGTTTTTGTGATTGTGTTGTGTACAGAGCCATCGTAAAGACACATACACACACACATGAGCATGCACACACACACACACACACACACACACACACACACACACACACACACACACACGCATGTAAAGCATTTAACTGTATAAATGGATAGCAAATTAAGTGGCTTGTCAACAAGATGTATGAGGTGTAAGGAATACCACATCAGTTGTACTTGTAAGGATAAGCCTATCCACAGGTTTAACCAGGCCATGGACACAGCACCACTGTACAACAGCAGCCCTGCCATCATGAAATATTCATACCCCTGTGAAGATGGACTGGGACACTTTGTCTTGTCGCAAACACTAAGTGGGAAAACAAGATTAGTGGCTATGGCTTCCTGTGTGTTTACCAGATGTTGTCCCTCTCTCTTTATAGAACACCTGTTCTGTTTCCCTGTAATGGAACTCTCTACACTCTCTCTCTCTCTCTCTCTCTCTCTCTCTGAGTACAGGGCTAGAGTGGCTCGTCTTCCCAGGGCAAAAAAACAGCCATTATGGTGTGTGGTCTCTTCACTGGGAAGGCCATAGATTACATACTCCTAGCCATGTCGACTAATGGAACTCGTAAATAAACTTAATATAACTGCTCAGATTACCTTCAAATAAATGACACATCAGTAATGGCTGCATTTCTATGAAAGGCTGTATTTTGAGTATGGATGGCCCAAGTGGGGAACTACCCTTTATCCTAGCAGTGTTATTGCCATGCTCAGCATGCCAAGCACTCTACCCATTGAGATACACAGGACCACTTTTGACATGCCCCTGAATGTAACATTGGCAGGAACTTGATTTGAAAATTGACCAAAGATAACAGCAAAATGGAGCATGACATAGGTATTAGCCTTCACTATATTGTTGAGGACCAATGGGAAGAAAGTTTGTTGGAGGTGGGAAGTGGGATTTTTTTTTTTTATTAATGATCATATCTGGGTGGAATTTTTCTAAATTCCAGCTGGGCAATATAAATCTTTGTATATTTATATATACTTTATATATAAAGGAAGAAAAAAAAGGAAAAGAAAAGTAGTCTTTCACCGCATAGGCACTTCAAAGTACTACAACTATGCCTTTTCCAGTGGTATTGGCTCCTAACAAGGGGGGTGCCTTTTGGTGTCTGTGCTGTTTTAAATTAGATTGGTCACTTCAGTCTGGAGCCAGCTGGGACACACTATATGTCTCTCTGTGGTGTGTGAAACCTAACTGTAAGAGGGTAAAGTTATTCATCTCTGCATAAGACTTCGGGTAAGTTCGGGTCAAGCAATAATAAGTGTTCTGAGTTTGTCACACCACAGAAAAATGTGTTATTAACCACCCAGCCAAATTTGAATTATTAAAAACATTAACTAGAAAAGTGTGCTCAGTAGAGCGCAAATCTCTGCTTAGATAACACAGTGGTACTTTGCCAACTCAGGAGCCACATTGTCCAAAAATATTTTTTGAAAGAGCCACATTACAAAAACGACCCAGTCTTCAACCACACCAACATCAGGCTGCTAATAGGCAATTTACTAGCTATGAAAAAGCATGATCATGTACTGCGTGCTGTACCAGTAGGCTACTGAAATGTATAACCATTACTATGGCAACCTTAACTATTACATATATACATGTGGCAAAATCACAAGCAGTGATAATTATTGTCATGATGGTTTCCCCTGGCAATTCAAATGCCTCAGGTGTTAGGAGCCTCGGCTACAGGCAGCCCATCAGCACAAAGTCCATTGATGTAGTAAAGTCCAAAACAATTGTAGTAAAGTCCATAACCATAGAAACAGAAAAATACAGTAGGCTACAGAACCTGATCACCACAAAGTCCATAATTGTTAGATTCCCTTGAGAGACACATACAGAGATAAAGGGGGAGAGAGATAGGTTAGAGAGAGAGAGAGAGAGAGAGAGAGAGAGAGAGAGACATATGCCTTGTCTCACTAGCCAGGGTTTAGCTGTGCTGTGGCCTGTCTGGCAACACCTGATTGGACACCAGCTGAGACAACCACCTTTCAAAACCTGGCCAGACTTGGCCAAAGCTGGCTGGGACTGTTGCATTATATGTGTACCACAGTTGGTGGTGTGAATTTTGAAAGAGTGCCCAGTAACCACAGAGAGTTTGCAAGAAATGCAATGGAGACACAAACCCAACCATACCATACCATGCTAGAGCATAGCTAGCCCCAGCCAGGCTGAACATAGCTAATACATAAGTAATGAGACAAATGCCTTGTGTGTCTTGTCCTTGGTCGGGAATGAAAGAGGTATCCATAGCCCATATGTTTTTATTTGGGCCTAACTATCAGTAGGAAAAGGTCAACTGTACGGAACATCGTTGTGTACAGAACACAGTTAGTCTACTACCAAGGACACCATTGTTACCCTCTCTCACCTCATCCTTAAACACCTGGACCTCCAAAAAACACATGCACGAGTGCTGTTTATGGACTTCTTCTCTGCCTTCAACACAATCCAACCACTATATCAGATGAAATTCAGATCTGATCCATTCTGCTCCTTTTGCCCAGACAACACCATTGGCACCTTCATCCATCTCATATGGTTAATGTCCGGGAGTAAACATGTTCTGGAGAAATGTCTCTCATATCATGTCCACAATTATGAACAAAGCCATCCCCCACTCACTGTTAGTATTGCTATTGAAAGACACCTCTTCTATGGAACTCACTTTATGTGACAGATGCTTCTTATTAGCTGGCCTCACGGCAGCTAAGAGGATGGTTGTGTGTCAGTGGAAACCACCACACACTCTGTCAATAAATAATGACTTTTAGCTTACAAGGAAATTGCCCAGCTGGAACTTTCAATTGCTAGATCACATTTTGCCAAAACTCAGAATATTATATACTGGAACGATGCAATACAGAAAATTAAATCTTGTCTTGAAAAGGTGTCATCACCAATGTATGAAACTCATACTGCAGTGTTCACATACATTAACTAATGTGCCAGTACTATAGGGAGCTTGCCTTAATTGGGTTATATGACTATATAGGTATATACATATAGTAGGCTACATGTAGTACATATAGGTGTACGTACTACAATGCTTATTTGTTCATTTTGAATGTGTGTGTGATTGTCTAGTACAACTAGAAAATGGGTTATGAATTTAATACGATGATATATTACTATTGAAAAATATTATCTTGTAGTCTCCGTAGCTAACTGTATAAAGTCACTGCCGGGAGGCAAACTCAGGGCACTACGGTGGTAGGCAAGTCCTTTTACCTCTACACTATCCAGACATACTTTTGAGACAGCCTATCCCTACCCATAACCCTAACCTTAACCACACCACTACCCTAAACATAACTAGAAATCGAAAAATCATCTACTGTAATCTTAACCCTAAACATAACTATAACTCGAATATTAAATTAACCTTAACCCTAAACGTAACTATAACTTGAATATTAAATGAACCTTAACCCTAAACATAACTATAACTCGAATATTAAATTAACCTTAACCCTAAACATAACTATAATGTGGGGTAGTGTAGAGGTGAAAGTACTTGACTTCAACCGCAGTGACTAGGATTCAAGCCCCATGAGTGGTGTTTTTTCGTTTGTTTGTTTGTTAGCGCTCCCTGCTGGTACTGCACCTTAACTGCACCTTTATACCTGTGTTTACTTTGCATGCACCATAACCGTTTTGTGTGACACTAACACAATATCCTCTAGTTGACCCGCGGGTCTATTTCATGCATTCCTCATGATACCCGGTTGTCACAGCAGTCAAAGTTTAGATCAGCTCAATTAACCCTGTTCAACTTTTCTTTTGTGATTTGTGCATGTCAGTGATTGAGGTGAGAATCTACTCATGTTTCTTCAACTGTAGAGCAAGTTTATTTCCTGTTCACAAGCATACCTTTGTGTATTTCCCAGTCTCTGGTTGTTACTCCTTGACATGCCAAGCGATGCGCTACTGCGAGTGAACGGGCAGTAGTTTAGGTTACATTAATAACTGGTTCTCTGATTTGACATGCCACGACATGTGCTAGCTTAAATTGCGAGTGATTGGCAGTTTTAGCTTACGTTTATAACTTCAGTTCCACAGGCTACCATATGTAATTAATTATTTATTTACTCCTGTAAATGGAGAGCTGTTTCAACAGATTTCTTTGTAAGACTAAGGATTATAGTTGTACACAGCTGGTCCTCAGCTAACTCGCTACACAGCTAGCATTAGCTGCCTCTCAACACAGGGAAATGTTAGTTGCGCTGTGGTTCTGGATGGTTTCGTGCTTGTTTTTTTGTTTTTTTGTCATTGTTCATTGGTATTTTATTGTTCCTGTTGTTGTCTTTATGTTGTTACAAATGTTTGGTTAGGAGTAGGCTTCATCATTCCAAACTGTATATTATACTCTGCCAATGTCATGCCTAACAAAGCAATAAACATAATTGAAAACACAATCCAACCACACTTCCTGTTAGCCAAGATTCAAAAATTGGGCATAAACCCACACCTCATTCACTGTTACCACTCCTTTCTCAGTGATAGATCCCAGGTGGTTAAGTTCAATAGCGCTCCCTCCTCCCCTGTGATCACAAACTGCGGAGCACCACAGGGCTGTGTGAGCTCTCTGGTTCATCCTATTCACAAATGACTATCAGCTCAACCAGCGACCACTACATTATCAAGTTCTCAGATGACATGGCAGTACTTGCCCCACTGAGTGATGACAGCGACACCGCAACTTACCTAGACCGTGTAAACCGGCTTGTGTAGTGGTGTGATAATAACTCACTTGTTCTTAATGTTTCTAAAACACAGGAAGTCCTTATTCATGATCCTTAAAACTGCCTCAAAGATAATGGGCAAATCCATCAACCAAACATTTCTGAACAGTTACACTACAAATATGTTGAGAATGGCCCATAAGATCATAGGAGGTCCCTCACATGTATTACACACAGAATATGAGCTGCTATCCTCAAATAGGTGCTTCAGATCCCCCAAGTGGAATCTGAAAAGATTCAAAAACTAATTTGTGCCACATTCAATAAGCCAACTTAACAAGTAGGGTGGAAATGTGGTCGCAACTTATACGGGACAGTGCAATATACAAAGGCTGTATAATATGAAATAACCTTGGATTTATGGGACTGTGCTATATCAAATTAATAAAGTGGGTTGGGAGGAATGGTAGGGGTTAATTACATTGTCTGTGACCATGTCTGTATGTCTGTCTATTCTGTAATCTGGTTGTCTGAAACTCTCTTTTTCGTAATGCAGTATTGTGTGTTCTGACACAAAACAAATATCTGTACCAACAGACAATAAAGAGTTATCTAATCTTATCTATCTAATCTATTAGACCTCTCACCAAAAAACATTTTCCATAATACCTGAAAGTGGAGGGACAAAAAGTCCTGGTGTCCCCCCTATTCCGATGCCCTTCACTACATCCTTATGTAGGCCTACTCTGCACAGTAGCCTAGTTTTAGGACAACTGTCTTGTAGGTTGACATTTTAGACCCCAATAGTTTTCTCAAGGTTCATATCTGGTTCATTGGCTTTTGTTGGTTTGTACAAGGCGAATAATGCCTGCCTAAAATGCATTGTCTAATTTTCAGACATTCCATTCCAGTAAATCTGTCAACATTATCTTATAGATCAGATCTTGATGATGTAGGCTACTACTCTTTGAAGCTTCTCCTTTTCACAGACTTGAGTGATTGTTCACCCAGCAATATTTTAGCACTCCAACTCGCATTTAATGTGGAGTAGCCAGGGATGCGTGAAGGAACAATCACACAGCCTAATGTTACTCGTTAACTATGAAACAGGAATGCTCTAAAAATTTAAAAACACAGTGGGAGAAAGGCTTAAAACGAGAGTGTGGAAAGCAGGTCTACCTTCTCTACTGTTACCATAGTGGGTCCTCCTCTTGGCTTCACTAACTCCAAATTCACCAGGATCCTCTGACAACTCCTTGCTCGCGTCATTGTTTTTCGTTGCTGTTTTCCGTCACTTTTTCTTGTTTTTTTTTTTTTTTTGCTTCAGAGGTTCATATCAGCTACTTGCCGTATTCACATTAGACCTAGACAAGATTTTCTGATTACTATAAAGAGTTGAGTAGTGACACACAGTAACGTAGGCCTACATATCATAACACATTTTTTTTGTGGGCATATGGAAAATTCTAGTGGGCATACAGTGTATACCTGCGTATCACCAGAGCCATTTATATGATAAATAAATGTTAAAAAAAAATGATGACTACACCATTGGTTTCACATGAGCAATTCCTGGCTCACTGGCTGATAAGAATAGTGAACATTAAATACTTAACGTGCAAACATAAGACAGCACAATATTGATGTAACTAAGAGATTTGCTGGGGAAAATGTTTTTAATGTTGTAAACAGCTGCCAGAGACAGAGAGGTCTGTCGCCCTCTTGTGTTCAAAATGTGTAACCATTATATATTTTTCAATGGACAACAATGATGGAAAATTGTATTCAAATGAAATACTTGTCGTTGCCCAATTTGAAAAAGATTTGAGAATTCAGGTCCTTGGCCTGCTGTCAGCCTATGTGCAACGTTTCATCCTAATCAGCCCTGTAGTTTGCGAGATTTAGCTGGGGATATGCACACACACACACACACACACACACACAACTGATTACATGTTCTCCCGCGGCTTCGCAGCCAGAGATAATAACTATTATAAAATCTAGCTCAAAAACAGCTCATCGGGCTGCTCAGACCATGTCTCAGGATTGTGGGGGTGCAGTCAGATCACACTTGATTGATAGCTCCCTTTCAGCTCAAGTGCAATTTTATTTTCCATTAAATTACTAAAACATTTTGCTATAAACTACCAAATCTATCAAATGGACCCTACTTGGTTAGAAAGCTTGACTAATCAACTAACTAGCAAAGGTTAGACCATCCAAATCTGTGTTTTTATTTAGCTATACCTCCTGTAGTATGGCGCTAATCGTTTTAGCATTTTGATTTGATTTTGATTTGATTTGATTTGATTTGATCTTTATTTTTCTCGAACCATAAACAAACATAAAAACACAATTTATAATAATCACCAACTACATTTAGATTAAAAAACATTCAAGTAAAAATAAAACAAAAATACAATAAGTTCGAGAAGGGACAGGATGAAGCCAATGCTTATCTTGTCCTGCCCCCTCTATGACAATCTTTCTAAACGTTTTCTAAAAGTCATATATAAATAAAATAATCCATATATAAAAATACAAATGTAACCTTAAGAACAACTCGATTATTCAACATACTTATGTATTAAATAAAGGTTATATTTGAATTTGAACTTTGTGATTTACACATTTTTATTTCACATTTTTATTTCATCATCCATCCTTTATTTCATTCGCTAGTTTCGGACCCACACTTACAAAAAAGTTGTTAAATTCATCCACCACATCCTTCATAATTGTAATTTTCCTGTCCTTGTCTGTGAAATGGCTCAATTTGGTGGATGTACAGGAGGAGATGTCAATACTCTGTTTTGTGGCGCCCCTCACTGGTCAGTTTTTAAATATGCTTGCAGATATGTTTCCTCACATTCAATCAACATACATGTAGCACATTTTTTAATGGGTTACACCAACAGGCATGTTGGCAGGCTATATTTGTGCTGAGCCACACTCAAGTTGTTTAGTTAATACTGGCCAAATTGTTTTTATCAAATAAGGCCTTTTTATACATTTGTACTTTGGATTTCTACTTGGATTTCATCATTATCATTTCATTGCACTGAAATTAACACAACACAAAGATTCAGTGTCCCTAGTAATAGCAGAGAACATGTTCAAACTGTCAAATGAAATAAATGTGTTTAAAACTGTTTACAGTTTTGGGATATGTGTGAGATTATGTGCAAAATAAATCAGCATTGTTTTTCTGTGAAGTGCCCCTTTAATGCCTCCATTCTATTTATTTAAAAAGATGAAAACCAACATTTTGGCACACATAGCATTCTGAATGTGCATTCTTCACAAGTCTACTGCCTGTTGGTCAACACCTTATTTAGATAGAGAGACAGATAGATCGATAGATAGATAGATAGATAGATAGATAGATAGATAGATAGATAGATAGATAGATAGATAGATAGATAGATAGATAGATAGATAGATACTTGATGAATCCCCTTAGGGAAAGCAGGGTGTAGCTTTATTTAGTTTATATGAAATGTGTATGATTTTGTGAGCACTAATCTTGTTTGGCACATTAGCCCACTGAATGAAGTTTAAAGTACTGTACCTTCCCGTGGTGATG
>OMKL01151370.1:0-12516 GCA_900302295.1 Parasudis fraserbrunneri | reverse complement strand
TTACACATTTTTTTACTGGGGCCTGTTTCGGACTGCTGCCACCTGTAGATGTTCACTTAGGGTGGACTTGAAGGTGAGCAGTGACGCACATTCTTTAACAAATTTGGGTAGAGCGTTCCACATTGTCGTGGCGTAGAAGGAGAAAGAGTTAAGCCCTTTGTTAGATCCAAATTTAGGTTTGACGTGGTTAGTGGAGCTCCCCCTAGTGTTGTGACTATGGAGGTCCTTGACATTTTGGAAGTAGTTGGTCAAGTATTTGGGTATTAGTGAGGTGTAGTGAATCTTATAGACCAGAGCCATAGCAAGTTGTTGTACTCTATCCTCAACCCTGAGCCAGCCCACTCTGGCGAAGTGAGCAGGGGTGAGGTGGGTTGTGGAGGTGAGGCCAAGCAGTAGTCTGACTAGTTTGTTTTGGGATGACTGGAGGCGAGATGAAACTGACAATCTTCTTGTCTGACTCTGGGGAAGATGGCAAATACATGTAATTCTCAAAATGTTGGAGTGTTCCTTTAATTTCACTAATACTTTATTCACTAGAAGTTAGCCCAGTGAGAGAATGTATAATAATTACTATTCTGATCATAGGTTTCACCTTGTCCAATTGTTATCGTCCCACCTACATACATTATAGACAGCAATTATGGAATTCTGGACTAAGCTAAATCACATCTAACAGCAATTATCTTCTCAGATGGGGGTTCCTGAGACAAAATCTTATCAAAATGGGGTCCCTGACCCCATTATTTGTCAATCTGGGGTCCTCTTCATCTCAGGTTTTAGAACCAATGTCTTTCACCGAAGCATCACGTTGTACCGTCTCCATCACTCCACACCCCTTTCACTGAAGCATGCCCTCTTCTTTCATTAATACACAAGTTTAAACCCATAGTAGCATCTAATTCATGTCTGAGAGCTTTAGAACACAGCCTAAATAACCCCCTCCTACTACCCACTAGAGCCTATGCATGTATAGGCCTTGTAAAAAGTGAACAAAAGAAAACTCGGATACAAAACATATACCACATGACACAGGAAGCCCTCTTCTTTCATAAACACATGGATTTACACCCATAGTAGCATCATTGCTATAGCGCCACCATCAGGCCTATTGGCCCCATATTACAGTGGGCATAGTTTTGCATGGGACTGAACCTATGTGCAACGTTTGGTGCATTTTCATGTGTGGGAAGGCAGTTTTAGTAATAATAATAATAATAATAATAACAACAACAACAACATCAATAATAATAATACTGACAAATACAAGTAGTGTCCAGCCGCTTCGCTGCCCGGCCCATAATAATAAATACTATTCTGGAAATACTGATATTTGCTTCACTTCACTACTCTGGTTCCACTGCAGCATATCTGCTAAAGCTCTATTCTGTCGCTAACGCTAGCCTATCCATAAGTGAATCACATTAATAAATTTTCCAAATAAAACTGAAAAATGTTTAATTCAAAAGTCAATATTAAGATGTACTACTTAAGCTAACCAAGCCTGTGTAATATTTTATTAGCTACTGATGTGGAGAAATGATCCAGACAGATCAGGGGGATTTTATGCAATTTTAATAATCAATAAAAATGAAAGGATATGCAAAATGATAAATAATATGTCACTGAATCAAAGAAATACATTTCAGAGTTACTTAAGATAATCGACAACATGAATAATAATGAATAATGTAATCACAAGATAATAAGACAATATAAGATAATAAATGAATTAGAAATGTGAATATATGCAAACATGAAATGACATAAATTAGTCAAAACAAACAAAAAAAAAGAATAATGAAGAAAATACGTGTATTAAGTCAAGAGGCAAATTACACAGAGCAAAATTAACAGACAGGCAGAAAATCTGAAATCAAACCCAACAGAGTGTCTCCAGGCAGGTGATGATCTGGCTCCCCAGACCTTTCACACAGAAAATCATGTGTACGTGTCAGTCTGCAACATGTTCTGGTTTCTGAGAACTACACAAGGCTTAGTTAATTGCAGGAGGAACTAGAAGAACAATGTGACACCTGACCCACCTTTGTCAGGTTTATCATCACATCCCCCCTGCTACGCCCTCATGCGCGATCCTAAAGCTCGAGATTCGTCTCTTCCTGTGCACAACGCAAATACAGCTCAGAGACAACTTGCGAGCTTGAAAAATGAGCTGAATAGGAATCTGAATATACAGTATATAGTTGATGAATTCTTTATTACCCCAAAAAGTAATTATTATGCACCAGCTCTACAATCAGTAACACAAATACATACAGAAGCTGATACTAAACAAACTATGTATAGTATTAAAATGCAAAATAAAAAAATATATAAAAGTGTATTATATACTTCAAGTGTATTATATGCAAAGTTATTTAACAAAATGAATTAGTCTATGTCACAGATTTTAGAGGCAATCAACAGACTTTACCCTTTAAAAACCCTTACTTCTTTTTGTTGTACTGTACTTGTGCTGTATAATGACAATAAATTTGAATCTAATCTAATCTAATCTAAAAGCAGACTCAATAAATTATCTAAAAACAATCCAATAATTGGCTTATCAATAGCAATTGAGTTATGTTTTCTCAAGAAAGAAAACCAGTCTGTTGTGCTTTGGAATAAAATAGTGTTTTCCTCTCAAAAATAAGATGAAAGAGAGAACTTTACTATCCGTGGGGGGCAATTGTGTTATTGTCAACATCTCCGCACCGCATGGTTGGAAGAGAATGCACAGAGGTAACAACAAAAAAACAAGGGCACACATTACCTGTGAGCCACCACTAGGGGCAGAGTGGCTAAACAGGAGTGCATAACTGACTGAATTACTGAGTGAGTTAGTGACATTGTCGGTCATAGAGGTGCTTTGCATCTAAAAAAAAAAGAAGAAGAAATAGATATAATAATGGCACTCACAGAGATGCCTGCATCAGCATGCTGCCGTCCCCCTGCACGTGTCCTTCAACACTCACTCACTTAAAGGTAGAATCTGTAATGTGGTCAAACAGTGACCTCTAGGCCAAAGAGCCCCACTTGATATTGCACTTTGTTAAAAAAAAAATTGTTATGGTCTGATGTGTGGGTTGGAGTTGGAGTGGGGATAGGGGAGGGGCTGCTATTGCTGGACACACCTCAGGCTCTGACAAGAGAGGTCCGGAGAAATATTTATAATATAATTTCAGGAGGAAGGTTTACTTACACCGATGATATACATCCCCATTCCTCATACAGTCAGTCCCCCTGCTCCACCACATATCTCCTCCACACACACACTACTGGTATACACATATGCAGCTTTCCCCTTCCATATGCGCCGCAAGAGGCTGGCTGCCTCAGAGCTCGTGTTGCATTCTCCCCTAATCCACCTTTCCCCCCACGCTCTCACATCTGTGGGCCGCCCCGGCCCTGGATAGGGGCTAGCCGCCTGGCGCCGTGTGTTTGCGGCCTCTTACCGGAGCCACCTTGCTGAGCGCACTCTCGGCGTCAAAACCGCCAGTTCGGCGTGTCTCTTCTCTGCTCTCTTTCTCTTTATCGCGTTTCAGTAAATATTGTAAACCTACAATGTGTCTTGCGTCATCATTGGTGTAAGCCTCGACTAGTGAAATCCTTAACCTGCAAACATAAGACTGTTCCGACAGCACAATAATGATGTAACTAAGTGATTCGCTGGGGGGGGGAAAATAAAATTTTAATGCATAGTTGTGCATAGGTATATCAACTACAACATGAGATTCAGTGCTGGTACGGACAGGAGTGAGTACAACACTCCCGTTGCACCGCGTATAATAAAGCTATTTGATCGCTCCCAGATATTCATAAGGGGAGAGGATCTCAACATCTTTGACTGCAATGAATGTTTTTTTTGCTCGTGTTCCTCAGTATTATTTACATAATTGACATGTAATTGGTCATATTTACATTTATGTAACACAAGAGCCATCACACCAAGCAGGGAAACAATGTAGAATTACATTATCTGATTCTGTCTCATGTTACATGTTAACCAAACACAACACTATCATCTGCACGCCCAAACTCATAGATCTGAAAGAGCATATTTACGTGCTTTCATATGGTTTATCATGGCTTCAACTCTTAAACTTCAACTTCAACTCCAACTTACTTAAAAAATTGAGTTTCCTCCCTCTTATGCTGAGTTTAAGGCTTTGTTTAATGAATATTGTGTATTGATTTGTAGCTATTTTCAGATAATCTCCATTGTTTTTATTTTCATTTTTATCATGCGTTGTATGTGTTTTTTTAATTGTCGTGAGCTCGAAGTCGCTGAAAATGAGGGAAATCTCAAGTGTCTTTTGAGTTTAAATAAAGGTTTGAAATTAAATTAAATGTTGTGAGACAATTAGGAAGCTATTTGTAAGGCACAATCTGTGATTCTTTTGAGAAATGTTTAGGACTCCCATTGTCCTCCACTAGCATTGTAACAAATGCTAACAATTCTACTTCTATTATGTAAAAAAAAAAACAAGTGCCACTGCTATTTAGGTGGACTGAAATGACTCCCGAATTTGTACCAAATCACTTTGACTTCCCAAAATGGTAACCCATCAAACAATGCTCCCAATAAGTTTATTCAATGTGTAACATTACGTCGATGTTTCAACCTCGTGGGGCCTTTTCTTCCCGGATGTCACAGATGCCTATGATGTCACAACAGCCATACCTTTCTGCTCAAAATGCCTCTTGATGTGCTCTGTGATGGCGTTTTCATTATTGATCTCTACTCTGAACAGGATGATGTAGCACTTGGGGGCAAAGCGACAGCACAGGATGCTGTAACTGGACACGAGAATGGCGGTGGCTTCGATGGCTCGTGGATATTTCCCCTGCATGTTGGTGTAGATGGGGATGAAGAGGATCCACATCACCAGGAACAGCAGCATACTGATGGTGATGAAGCGGGCGTTTTTATACAGATCTGGCAACCTTTTCCCTTTGAACGCAAACAAGAAACAGACTATGGCCAGTAGAGCAATGTAGCCCAACATTGCGCCGAAAAAGCCGTGAGAGCCTATGCTGCACTCCATTAGGATGACGGTGTTGTCGTGGTTCCCGGCACTTTGGACAGGGTCGGGAGGGTGGTGGGTCAGCCACAACACGCACACGACTAGCTGGATGCTGAAGCAGAGGGCCACCACAGCCACGGGCCGGTTGAGCCTCTTCAGCCAACCTCCCTGCTTTCGGTTAAAGTTGAAGCCCACCCAGATCTGGAAAAGGTTGGCCAGGATGCAAGAGATGCACAGGGTGAATGCCATGCCGAACAGAGGCAAGCCCGTCTGGCAGGACGCCACCGTGGGCTCCCCAAAGAACATGTAGACAGAGCAGAAGCAGGCCAGCAAGGACAGCAGCTCCAAGAAACACAGGTAGCCTCCATTGGCCTTCACAACCGGGGTATTTCGGTGGACGGTAAACAAAATAGCCACCACAACGGTGGCAACAAACGCCAAGTTTCCGAAGGAGGCCAAAGCGATCGCAAAGGGATCAGACCATTCGAGGAATGTGATAGTTTTATTCAAACACATGTCCCTCTTGAGAGATATGTACTCATCGTAATCACAAGGTTCACACGGCCCCCCTGTAGGGATAGATGTGCTGTTATAACTACGTGAAGATGAGAAAGATGCAGGAGAACCTAAGAATGATCTAAGACTAGTTTCATTATTAATGATCATATGGGCATTTTCTTTTGAGAAGAGCAGTGTGCCCAAGCATGGCCTTTTACTGTACAATATTATGTGTGCTATATATGAGGAACTATCAAACCACAACATTTGATCCCTGTCCAAGTATAGTCTCACGCCAGCAAAACTATACACGGGTATTTTTGGACATTTGTTTCCACTACAGACACAGATAAAAAGCTGCCTTACATTTAGTCATGCTAAGTCCTATGCAAAAGAGTAGCTAAAATAATTAATTGTCTACAAACATTGTTATTTTGTTTGAAACAAAAAATGAAAAACACTTACGCCCTCCAAGAGAAAAGTGACTGTTGCTGCATGGGTGACAAGTTTTGCAGCAGCCATGGTCATCCTTCAACTCCTGTCCTGGTGCACATGTTTTAGAGCAGTTGTGAACAGTCACCTATAAGAGCAAAACAGGACCAGCAAAAGAGTTGGGACAAATCACACTCAAGATATTTGGATGTTTTGGGAAGGTATTTGACTGCAAAAAAATATATATACAAAAATTTTGACATCACCGTCACGTTGCACATTTCTTCAATGAGATGGGTTTTCAGGATTTCCATACGTCCAGGTGGCAAATACTCTCCGATTTTCTCTATGCGATGGCCTGAACTGTCCATGACCCACTGTAATATGTCATATCCTATACTGGGGTCTCCATTAGGATCAAAGTATAGCTTGGTGTTGCCCAAAGTGTAGTTGATTCGCTTGATCTCCACAAGAAGCTGTGAAGAGAGATAAAGAACTATGATGTGAGCAGATACATGCTGTCAGGACATTCAGTGAAATGACAGTCGGCATTTACCAAAGAGGCACGTATGTGCATCCAACTTTTCATTTCTTCATATGACAAAATCTTTTGGTCCCCATGGCAGAACCATCTTCGAAATGTATCAGATTGAAGCAGCACAATTAAGCTGAAAGCCAGAGTGGGTATGTTTTTTGTCTTCGGGGACAACTTTTCAAAGGTAATTTGTCACTTTAACTCTGTTTTTATTGCTCCTTTAGGCCAGTGTTACACAGACAACTATACATGCAATTTAGTTGCAGCTGCTACGGGTTGCAGATGATGTCATTTTTAGAGCGCAAAGAACCTCGTAGACTTGCAATATCACTAGCTCACTCACTCACTCCCTAGGGTAATGGGGGCCCTTTTTTCATCAGCGTCATCTTGTAGGCAGAACTCTGCTCGTCCAATTTGCACACGCATCTTTTGAGCTGAAATCAGAGCTCTCAAAACGTGAAACAGGCACGTTATTTAGTGTTGTCTCCACGACTCTCATTCTTTGCTGCAGTGAGCATTACAGCTGGGTCAGGATCTTCTGTTTTGAATGCCCTTTTATACCTGGTTAGACTATTATTTTTCCACAGGAAAAACTCTGGGGACATTCTGGTTGAAAGCATTTGACACGGGGCGAAGGCGAACACTAACCCCCACATACCCTCACAGGTATGGCACTTTGCGTACGATGACTGTCATTATGAGTGCTTCACATCTGCGACACTGTGTCCTTGAGAAGTTACAAACACGTTTCATGGTAGGGTGCATAGGGTGTTATACATGTACATGCAATTCAGATGCAACTCAGTTGCATCTACCCAAGTTGCATGTATAAGTTGCTTGTGTAACACCAGCCTGTACGACTGTATGCTGCTGAGTGCTTGTGGCATTCAGCTACAGACAGCAACCCCCCCCCGCCACCCGGGAATGAATAAAGATCTTAGCTTATCGTTTGACTTGAAGAGTGTGATATATTTCATTCAAAGCTTATTAACAAGATGGCTTCATTGTACCTCCCAGGCTTCAAAACTGGCATCACGTTCACACATTTCACCGTTGCACTTCAGCAAGCTTCTCAGACCCTCGGCAATGACGTGGACAGCTAAGTAGATATTGTACGATTCTTCCTGGTCGATTAACCTCAACAACTCTGTTGTATTCAGACATTGCCAGTGATCACACTTGGACCCAGGTTCGTCGTTTGTCACTGGGGAGTCAGTCACATCATTCTCTTGTGAGCGTCTGGAACAGGTTGGATGGTGACAGTGAGGTTGTCGCCACAGGGGGTTAGTCGTTTCGTCGCCCAGTTTGGTGACGTAATCCTCGAAGCCGGGCACCTTATTTCCCATGGGGGCGAATCCGAAGACCTGCCCGATCTTCTGAATACCTGGCAGCCCCAAGATCTTCCTGGACGTGGACCACATATCGCTGGCGATCCAAGTTCTGTTGAGGCTCCGCTGAATGGCCTCTTCCATGATGATGTGAATGTTGGCGTCCTTCGTGAACAGGATGATAGCCTCTGCCGTGGAATCGCTGATCTCGGTCATCAGCTCACCCAGCTTGTCACGGGTGTCCGTCTCATTTGCGGAAAAGTAAACGGGCAGGATCTCCTTGAAGTCGACGCACACGCGCATGTCGGTGAAGAGGTCGAACAGGCTCTCGGCGCCGTACTTGCCGTACTCGTCTTGGCTCCCTACGATACCCACCGACTGCCAGTTGAACTGCCTCACCAGGTCGGCGATGGCCCTGGTCTGATGCGTGTCGCTGGGAATCGTTCGCAGGAAAGAGGGGAAGTTGAGCTTCTCACTGAGCGCATTGCTTGTCGATCCGTAACTTATCTGTGCTCAGCAAACAAAAACGAATTAGCGTGTTGAAGTGATTCCTCATTTCTGCAGCAACTTAAAAAACAGAGATTTATGGAGAGAATGCCTATATTTCACCTGGGAACGTTTGAGTTTGAACTTGAATAATTTGAATAGCCTTTAAATACAAATACAACTAATTTGGGATTTCAATTTGTAGTTAAAAGGGGAATGCCACCCATTCTATGAATTCACATATGTTATCCCTGTGCCCCAGGACAGTTCAGTCAATATTTGTGAACACACACCACTTCCTCCGTAATGGAACACACATTTTGGTAAATACACTTATTTGCCATCTCCCCGGGAGCAGACAAGAAGACTGATATCAGTTTGTCAGTTTGATATCAGAGTGTTCCTTTAAGCAAGAAATCGGACAGAGAACCCTCAAATTTGTGATGTCACCAGGATGTAAAATCTGGGACTGCTCCATAGACAATGAATGGGGCTCTGACTTTGGGTTTGTGTGAGCTCCTATACCCAAATTAGTTTAAATTCTGGTTCAGGCCTGTTAGCAATAGTTCAAGATTCAAAATTCAAGATTCAAGATGTTTATTGTCACTGCGGTTACAGGTGCAAACATGTGAAAAGCTTTTGCTGAGGGGAGGGGCTCCATCAGGGTAAAGTGATATAAAGGACAAAATATAAGATGCGATAAAAATATTAATATATGTAAATAGTAAATATAAGAGACAAAATGTAATATGCAATAAAAGACATTAGGATATATGTATTTCGAAAGTGTTTATTTAAGGCAGGTATATTTACAGGTAAGTGAGTATTGCACAATGGTTGGATTGCACTTGGATTGTGTCTGTGTGTGCATGTGTGTGTGCTGGTGCATGCTTTAAGGCTCCTGTACCTCCTACCCGAGGGCAGTAGGGAGAACAGGCTGTTGTGTGGGTGTGCTGGGTCCTTGATGACCCTCAGGGACTTCCTGAGGCAATACGGGCGGGGGAGTGGTAGGACATGACAAGGGTCTAGCAAAGGGGTCAAACATGGCGTAAAAGGGATTGAGGTCGTCTGGAAGGGTGGGTGCTGTGTCTATGGTTTGCTGTTTGTTCCTTTTGAAGTCTGTAATAGTATGGAGTCCCTGTAGTGCAACATACAATTAATTTCGGTGTGAGAGCTCAACATTTTATGGTTCCACAGAGTCAGTGCCCCATTCCCTGTCTATGGAGCAGCAGACTTCCCCCTTTAAACAAACAATATCAATAGAGAACTGATTTAAAAAATTAAAAAGAAAAAACAGAAACACACCTGAGTAACGGATGGCAGTGCAAATATTCGCGCGACACTTATGGACACCTCTGAATACCTCTCGCCGATCACCACTTTAGCGTGTGGTTCAGGTAAAACAGAGCCACTCTGCCCAAGCGATGAACAGTCCTCTGGATCTGGTTCGCCTCTCAGCAGACTGAGCGCCGCTCTGATGGCAAGGGACGCATCCCCGCAGGTGTCATATATATCATATCCAATCGTTATGTTGGGCAAAATTCTACGCTGGTTGATTTCTTGGATGGCAAATATCATCACTTGGGTCCGTAGGAACATCTGGACATCGTAACTGCACAGATTTAGAAAAGAGACGAGTTAGAATCTCCGAATTCCCTCGCCGACTTAACGTGCTACTCGCCATCAACTTCCGTGAGTCTGTACTTACTAGATGCAGGAGATGTCGGGAGGCGTCCCGACTCTTATCGTCTGTAGGTGAATCGGGAAAAGTCCACCGATGATGACATCCCCCGGGGAGTACACATGAAGCTGACGGTCCCCCGATGCACAAGAACGTAGAGGATACATACAGCTTACAAACAGTAGTAACAGCCACATAGTGAACCCTCAACATGAAACATCAGTGTGACAGTCACACTTGAGTAATGGCTGGTACAATAGGGGAAGTCAGGTTAGTGTCTGCATTGCCTGAGGGAACATGCGGCTTGATGTTATAGTTGTGTCTATGCAAAACTCTCGCTCCTCCTTTTGCAGATGATATACTTCCTTATAGCATTGTGTGATAACATGCAAACAAGGTGATTTGTATTCCTTGCTGTGTCTCTGAGGAGTAGGATCAATCGAGATGCCCAAAATATATTCAGATTCAGATTCAGATACCATTTAATACCATATTTGCAGATAAAAATTAGGAACTTTTTGTGGCATTTAAAGTGCAACAGCGTAATCTTTTTTCTTTTCTTTTTTTTTTTCTTCACAAGTGCAGACAGGACAGAACAGTGAATAACAAGACAAATCAGTGCAATTTAAGTAATGATAAAGTGCAAGTAGTGGGCAAAGCAATATCAGAAGTCCAGTCCAGGCAAATATCACTTAGGTAAGGGGGGGGGGAGGAACAGGGGGACCTTAGAGTTATTTACTAGGCGGGCGGCAGCGGGGAAAAAACTGAGTCTATGGCGGACCTTGTCGGCCCTTTGGCAGCCGTAGCCTCTTACCGGAAGGGAGCGGTACAAAGAGACCGTTGCCCGGGTGGTAGGGGTCCTTCATTATCTTCCTAGCCCTCCTCTCGGCCCTGGATTGGAAAAGGGACTCGAGGGAGGGCAGGGCACCGCCGGTCACCCTCTCCGCAGAGCGTATCACCTGCTGCAGCTTGGTCTTGTCCTTGACCGTTGCGGCGGGAAACCAGGTGATGAAGGAGAGGGTGAGGATGGACTCAGTGACGGAGGCGTAGAACTGGACCATCGTGGTCCTCGGCAGCTTGAACTTCCTCAGCTGCCGCAGGAAGAACATCCTCTTCTGGGCCTTCTTTGTGAGGGTGTCGATATCCGGCCCCCATTTCAGGTCTCGGGAGACGGTCGTGCCCAGGAAGCAGGTTGACTCTGTGATGGCAACTGGAGTGCCGCCCCCCAGTAAGATGGGAGGGGGAGGGGCTGGGTTCCTCCTGAAATCCACTAATGGTTTGCTGTCTGTCTTGATGGCCATCATACTTAACTCCCTGGACTTGAATTACCTCTGTTGGGCAAAGCTGCTCAAATGGGAGCAGATTCTCCCCTCAACCTAAAAAAATTATACATGTACTTATACTTAAATTATCTGTATATTTAAATGTATAATGTGTGTATAATAACATGTATTGTAAATGTCATATTTTTCAACTGGTGGGTGTCTCATTTTGGGTTTATATTCTTCACATAGGCCTATACAGTAAGTGTACAGAATGACCCGTATATCAATGAATGAATGAATGAATGAATAAATTATTTTATTTACATGTCGTGCCACATAAGTGGCCCATCCCACACTGGATTAGAAGACACAGATACAGTAAAATATTTCAACTTCCAGTACCATTACTATAAACAATAAATTCCTCTCTAGATTTACAATAAACACGGTATAATAGGTACAATCCGGTGCTGTACCTATTATGTCTTTTTACTCCAAATAAGACTAGTACAAGTAAACTACTAAAATCAAATAAAAAATAATAATAACAAAAATCAGATAAAAAATAATAGTAAATATCACAGAATAACCAGGCAGAAGCTCATATATATATATATATATATATAAATTGTCTGTATTTAATCTAAGCTATACTTTGAAACACAAATGATCTTGCTCTTTGAGGTGAGTTTCCCAAAGAACATTGTGGTTAAGTCTTCTAATACATATGTCAGTATTTTGACACATAGTATCCTTATCCTACTGTAAGTCACGTGGGAAATCTCTGGGCCAGCATGTATCAATTGTCTCAATGTAGAAGCACAATAGGATCCATTTTGGCCGTACTGTTCACACGGTATGAGATGATGGGATAATGAATTAGTTTGGTGACTGTAGATGAGTACTTCACACTACGGGCCGATCATCCCTATTATGTAATTTCATCCATATGCCACTAGAGGTCAGGATTGTGAAATTTGTAATGCAACCTCTGTGGCAGCATAAAAGCAAGTCACGTGTACCAAAAATGGGGTTCCACTCTAATTTCGTGCTAAAATGTATTTCAGAGTGATTTTGGGACCTTTAGGAGGTCAGTAAACAGTAACGTGGAGGATTCAAAGTGCCCATAGGGCTTTTTCTTGGGCCCCCAAACTCCCTGCAGGTGTCCTAAAAAGGAGCTAGAATTGACATAAGTAGACCATCTTGCAATACCACGTTATAGGGGGTTTTGGGATCAGAAATTCCAGTGGTCACGTTATTTATTTAT
>OMKL01151355.1:0-10132 GCA_900302295.1 Parasudis fraserbrunneri | reverse complement strand
CTAGGCAAGCGGATTTCACTCCACACTGGTCACATTTGTAAGGTTTCTCTCCTCTATGAGTATGCAGATGTCGCTCTAAGTTAGATGATTGATTGAAACACTTCCCGCACTGGCCACATTTGAAAGGTTTCTCTCCTGTAAGAATGACCTGGTGTTGTTTTAATACCCCTACACTACTGAATCTCATTCCACACTCGTCACATTTGTAAGGTTTCTCCCCCTTATGAATGTGCTGATGTGCCTTTAAATCTCCTACCAGGCAGAAGCATTGACCACACTGGTCAAATTTGTAAGGTTTATCTCGATTACGAGTGTACTGGTGTTTCTTGAAAAGTCCTGACTGGCTAAAGCATTTACCACATTGGTCAGATATGTAAAGTTTCTCTCCATTGTGAATGTGCTTGTGTTTCTGTAAATGTCCTAACTGCCTGAAGCATGAGTTCGCTGGTGTTGCTTTAAATATTTGAACCACTTTCCATCTTTGACTTGGCTTATTGAGACCATTTCCACATTGGTCACAGTGGTAGGGTTTCTCTCCTGTGTGATGGTGTAATTTTAGATGTCCCTTTGTAGTGAAGTTCTTCCCACACTGGTCACAATGATATAGCTTCTCTCCTGCGTGAATCATTTGATGTGTCCTCAGCTGACGTGACTCATTGAAACTGGATGTTTCACAGTGGTAGGGTTTCTCTCCTGTGTGAACATGCTGATGTAGTTTCTTGTCTTTCTTTGTAGTAGTGGTCTTGCCATACTCATCATACTCAGAGTAGTCAGGTCTTGGTTTGTCCATGTTCTCCTGTCTGTTGTTGGAGGGAAGGCCAGGGAAGATGTCTGAAGTGGAGATAGAGGGAGGAAGGAAAGAAGAAACGAGATTTAAAGGATAATGTAAGTATTTTTTAAGCTGGACCCTATTTTGCCATCATTTGGAGTCTATTGTTGGAGTCATTTGGAACCAAAATCTTTTAAATTGATCTAGTATGAACAAGCTAGCTTTAGCTAGATACCAGATAAATTGTCATTTCTAGTTGCTCACCCCCTAACAAAATGGTGCGCTCTGTGGAAAGGACCCGCTCCTATGTAGATACAAAAGGCTCATTCTAAGCTAACGAAAGCACAATAATTCTTAGTGTCAGGTGATTATACACTACATTATATTCCATTTCTGCCAATAGACCCCCCCCCCCTAAATAATACACACTGGTCCTTTAATGGCAGAATCACCCACAACTAGTTACTTGCCTCGTAAAGCTCAAATTAGACTTCCACGTTGGCTCTTTATCAGTTATAGTTCCAGATGACCTGTTTACTAACCCCTCGCCCACACAAGAGCAAGGTGGTAAATGTGGAAAGGTGCTGTGATTGGCCCTAAAGGCAAGTGGGCCAGTTACAGTGCGTGTGGTGCTGCGTCGCCCGATGTGCAGTTACATTTTGGGAGAGGTGCACGTCGACTTCACCAGCAGGCTCTTTGGCCTATGCCCTAACAGGCGTCGCCTCGGGTGCACCTCAGGGCGACACTTTGGCGTCCCCGAGTGTAAATTTCGCTTAACGTTAGCTGGTTGCTGCGTGCGGCCTGGTGATTTTGGAACACCCTCCTTACAGAGCGGCGTTGGAGACAGGAAGCTAGCCGAGTCTTCAGGTGGCGATCCGGGTTCGTGCAGTCGTGGTTGAAATCGGTTATCCGACTGTAGAGTCAGCGAGCGGTTGGGGAGAATTTCTTTTATCTCTCCTTTTCCGTGACCGTCCATGGCTTTTCTGTATTAGCCACGTTGGGGTTGAGGAGAAATGTTGACTGGATGACAAAGCAGCCAGCTGGTGGTGGTGATAATCTCAGGGCATTCAGAAGAACTCTCTGCCGTCTCCAATATTACCATTTCATTTGTTTTTTGGATTTGCACCAAATACATCCCGAGAGGCAGTACTCACAGCTGGTTTCCCCCGTGAACAGTTGCTTGTCTTCAGTGTCATGGCAGCCTCAGAAATGAACCCTCCTTGTTAACTTGTATCCAGCTGGTGGGTAGAACAAGGTTTTGCTAGCGTTAGCGCTAGTAGCAGTAGTGTCCATCTCTTGCTGAAAAGAACAGGGTTCGGCTAATATTAGCTTGGCAGTTGGACTCCGTTATGTTGCATTATTCACAGAGCAATCGTTCTTTTCCAATGGATACATTTTAGCTTCAAGTACTGCGAATTTCTAGGGTAAACACTGGCATCTGTTGGGGCTACAGTCATCAAGAAATTGTTATGGGAAGTAATCATAAATACTTATCGGTCACAGGAGTCTTCAATAACATTGGATGGTGATTCGTTTCGTGAATGAATTTGTTCTCTGATGTAACAATATCTTTGTTGGCAGACAGCTCCTTCGGACAATCTTTGTTATCAATACTGCTTGTAGGGGTGGGCCGAGTAATCGGATGAAATGACTCCATTACGGATATTGTGTTTTTTCCAACGACTGTCGTCCGATCATTTTGAGTTTATATCCATAAGCGGAGAAATCAAATGTTATCATTTTGTCTCATTGGGTATATCTGCTGTACGTCAATGACAAATGCCTGGTGTGCTCTGATCACGCTCACATGATTGGACAGCTGCATACGGTCCCTCCCCTAAGCTATTATAAACTTGTCCTGACACTGCGCCAGACTTGTCAGATCTCCCTGGTGTATTGTATTGCCTTGCTGTTCGCTTGTGTTGCAACTCAGACCGTGGATTATAATAACTATTTCTCGTGGATCTAAAGCTTGTTGTTTTTTCAATGAATCTTTCTCACTATCATTTGGTAGCAACTAGAAAGTTGTGTTACTTGCTGTGGTTGGGCACTGACACTAGGAACGGTAGTCAGTTAGCATTAGCTAGCAAGCTGTAGTCTGTGTCGGGCTGCTGACTAGTGTCTAACGTAACGTTACACCAGCTCCTGCATGTTGGAAAGCCTACACATATATCCATATCTTCCTATTGTCCTTTACCTTCTCTCCCCCTAGTGCATTTCTATTCCAAGCTAGTTTTTATCTTATATCAGCTGATTTCCCCACAGCTAACGTCACTCGTTATTAGCATTCAGTACAACTAGCAGTTAGCTAAATTAGCTCTGACTGGTTGCCTTGATCTGTCCCTTCTCCCCAACACATAACACACACAATCCCTTGCCCTGTGCATTTGCAAACTATAATCCTGTTTCAGCAGAGGTAGTGGCCACTTTTATTTGACCTGTGTTTGGTATTGTTTTGTGAAGATAGTCTGCTGCTACCGACAGGCTAGTCTGCTGCCTGCTACTAATGTCTCACTGGCGAAAATGAGACCCGATTAAGACGGCTGATGTTTTTTCAAAAATAAAAGCCATATTTGTTTCAAAATAAAAGCGCCAACTTCTGGATTTACGATCACATCATCCGATCACGAGTATTGAAGCATATTTTACAGATATGGATCCGATAATCATGCTTGCTAGCATAATTACCAAGCATAGCGTAGCTCGACCTGTGTATTTCATAGTTGTTGCTTCGCAGGGAAAGACTGTTCGCCACTGCATCGTTTATACAACTTGGTTTAATCCAAAAGTCAGTTCGGAAACTATGTAGAATGAAATGAGCCATTCAGGGGATGTCTGGTCAGTCATTATTCTCTCTGTATGCATGTCAGAGTTATCAGGAACATAAACACATTCTCACTGTGGCCGCTGGGAGGCGGTTGGAGTCAAAAAGGGTAATGACATTATTTGCATTATGGTTTTCAAATTAATTGGAAAAATTAACACATTAATTTTGACAGCCCTGAAAAGAAATAAAAGTTCCAGGGGGGCACCATAGAAACTAAAAACAAGCATGGTGAATATAATCAGGGACTTTAAGTTAAAGGGAGCATTAAAGCAAAGAATGGCATGGAGCATACAGTAAAAACAGCTGCAGCAGCAGAAGCAGTTGATTAACAGTTGATTATTTTTACATTGATGCTGCAACAGAGGAAGGACAACAAGAAAAAATAAAGACAATAATAAAGAAAAGTAACATACTGATATCCTGATGGTCTGTGGCCTCCTCCTTCAGCCCAGTGGAAATATCCATGGTTGGGTCTAGTGTGTCCTGAACCTCTTCTCTTTTAATCATCAGTAGGTCGCTGGGTGGATCTGGGGCAGAAGGAGACAGCAACTAAGTATTCATACTCCAGTGACTTGAACATTATGCGGGTAGTATTTATATTTTAGGGAACATCATACAGTATATACCAAACTGTATTTCAAAACAAATATTTTGTTTCATTCTATATTTATGAAACATCTGAAGCTGTTCGCTGGTAAAGACAAAATCACCTTTTTCCTAACATTACTTGAATGACATCGCCAGGAACTCATTACATGATGAGAGACAAGCCCAACACAACGTGACTTGATAAACAATTTCCGCCAGGAGGCTTCTTTGTCTACTTGTCAATGTGTGTGCTTCAGACAGACTCTTGTGCAAGCTAGATCATAGGCTAGATCATAGGTTAGCCAAAGGATGCTAGGTGCCGGCTAACTGATGCTAGGTTCAGTTGAAGCCTTCACTCAATCAAGAGCAGATCTCGCGACTGCAGTTGATAAATCCCTGGATGAAGTAAATTATTTTTCCGCGAATATCTTAGGTACAACAAGGCGAAGCTTGCTAGGCAGGTTTGTGTTTCTAGGTGGAATATTTAGGCTGCTGTAAGTTTGGCCACATAGCAGTATTTCTTTAGCCTAGCCAAAACAGGGGAACCACAAGACAGTCAAAGCTGTTCCCGCTCTAAAGAGTAATGAAACACATGGTCCTTTTGCTGCCCTACCGATTGATATTTTCACCCTTCTGGACTCTCTGCCTCCCATCTGTGATGTCATAGTTAGCCGTTAGTTAGTCTGTAATAAACATTGTGTTTTGGTTAAGTGCCAATTACAATTTTGAAAGTTTAGAGTGTATAAGGGCTTAGAACATATAACATACAATCCATATTATGGCCATTCCCATGCTCAATTATGTCATAAGTTGTTGCAGCAATTTTGGGGTTGATACCATTTGTTACACAGATTTGGTGCAACATTTTACCATTTTTCAAGAATTCATAAACATGGTCAAGAATCTCTCCAAAATACCACATTAAGACACCAAGACCTGGAGGAACACCACAGAAGATTCATGCTGTGATTTGGTATCAAAAACCTTTGACATTTGCAGTTATCTGTAAGAATTAAATTTTTCGGCGATTGGATGCAAACACTTCTGTTCTGGAAATTGCTCAGAATGGCACAGAGCATGCAGTAAAAACAGCTTGCAGAAGCAGTTGATTAACAGTTGATTCGTTTAAGGAAAGAATGAGAGGAGAGAGACCTCTGGAGACACAGACAGAGACATACACTATGCTGCAACAGAGGAAGGAGAACAAGAGAAAATGAAGACAAGAAAAAGGAAAGTAGCATACTGATATCCTGATGGTCTGTGGGCTCCTCCTTCAGCCCCGTCGAAATATCCAAGGGTGGGTCTAGTGTGTCCTGAGCCTCTTCTTTTTTAATGATCAGTAGGAGGTCTCTGGGTGGATCTGGTAGGTCCTGAGCCTCTTCTTTTTTAATCATCAGTTGGAGCAGGGTGTCTACAAGTTTAATTTAAGACTTTTTAAGACCTTTTAACACCACCATTTAATTAAATTTGAGGCCAGTTAAATACCAAACATGAAAATATAGGCACATTCTTCTGAGTAAATATATTGTCACTTCAAAATAATCAGTAAGGCTAAATGACATGAACTGGTTTAAAGAACATTTGTCCAAATATGTTTATAATGCTGCGTTCACATGGATTCAGGCAGAACGTTTGGCAGTAACGGCACTTTTAGGAGGGCACAGGAAATAGAAAAGAAAATCGGGACAAGGAAAAGGCAGGGCGGCATGCTGCTATGGTGTTGGTATTGTTTACCAGCAAGCTAGCTGACGGTGACTTGTTATCTGCTAACGTTAGTTCAATAATATACCATAACAAACTTTTTTTTTTTTAAACCATATATTTCCTGGTATTCTGCTGAGCTATGTTAGTCGGCTGCCTTATGTCAACTTTTTAGCAAAATCTCAGTAAGATTTCAAGCTCTGATCATAATATAAATCTAGGTGTTGTTGCACCAAGATTATTAGTTTCTAATTGTCCATACATAACACGTTTTCTTCATGCACATTGTAGTCACATAACATCTGGTTGTACATTCCGTCATGGAGGACGGCAAAAAGTTTAAATATTTTAACTTTTTAAGGCAACACCATCTACCGTTACCATTGCCGGTATTCTCTGCCGGCCTCACCTAATTTTACCGTCCTGCTCTCGTCGACTAAAATGATATCCGGTTTGCCGTCGACCGTCTGCCTGAATCCATGTGAACGCAGCATTAATGTGAAACAATATATTTGTCCTTAATGATATTAATTACTATTATACCATGGCCTGGGTGAATACTCGATGCTGATTGGTTGGTAGGTGTTCATTAAAAGTTGTTATGCCATGGCCTGAGTGAATACTCGATTCTGATTGCTTGGTAGGTGTCCATTAAATGTTTATAATGGACACCTACTACGCAATTCCAACCAAACTGTCTGATCACTGTTCTAAATTAATGTGCTGATTACATAGTGTGAACTTGCTCGCTACATAATATCCTGCTATAGCTAATGTTATGCTAGCAGGCATCACGGTCGCTAGCGTTGCATAAGGTTTTCAAACAGTGAATATGGTCTAACAGTATGTTTAACACAAAGCTTAAGTAGCTATCTAGTTGTCTAATTTAACCCCCCCCCCTAAAAAATTTGTTTCACGAATTGTACTGTCAGCAGCAGATTCAAGTAGCAAGTTGTGTGGTACTTCAAATCAATCACTATCTTTTGGCAACACTGAGCTGGGTAGTCTATTTGATTTATTGTCATATTAATGATTTTGAATGGAAGTGCAGTGGCTGAGTGACGGTATATCAAGCCTTCATCTGCCTTGTCCTCGGAAAACCACAGGGTGGCAGTAAAGTACCACACAACTTGCTACTTGAATCTGCTGTTGACGGAGTGCCAGTGACAGTACAAATACAGTGTATTTGTTTGTGAAGAACGTTTTTTGGGGGATAAATTTGACGGCTGGATAGCAACCTAAGCTTTGCGTTAAACAAACTTATATCATATTCACGGTTTGCAAACCGTATGCAATGCTAGTAACCCTTTACGCCTACTAGCATACCATTAGCTTTCTAGCTGATAACAAACAACAAACTAGTTCCAGGTCTTATTCAGATCCCTGAGTGTCACGCATGTTAATGTTGAATGCAAAACACATGGAAACATGACTAAATGCTCCTTATTGTCATTTTATTTTTTGCTATAAGAGGGATCATGCCCTTTGAGCTGTACATTAACATATTTATGGATTTGGCGGAGGCAACCATCCAACGTGAATCGGCTCCTGTAGTCCTACTTCTCATAATAGAGTATTGGGCTACTTGTAAGACTACTGTGGCTTCTGTGGTTATGCTGGCCTTGCTTAGGCTATATCAAGGTACAATGCCATTTTCTATGCTGACAGTCATTTAGACCCCAGCTGTATTACTATGGTGCTTCTCTGTGTCATAGTTTATGCATGGCTTTTAAATAAACAGGAAGCCTTTCCCAACAAAACTTGCTTTATTAACAAAAATAACTCGATGTTCACGGTTAGTAAGGCTGTTCACCCTCTCCTCTTATCATCAAAACAAATTCTATGCCGGGGGGACGGGAACAAATAGCAAAACAGGAAGGGGGTTTATGGGAAATGTAGTCTTTTCATGAGAATTAGGCTACCAATTATTTCTGCAGTGGTCTCATTGGTTTACTGTAATTATACCAAGGTATCACAACCAATCTGACAATGATATATTTGTTGAAAATCCTCCTTGTAGTAGCTGTTGTTACAGTCTGTAAATCGTGTCATTTATTTTCCTTGTCCCACTAATGTAAAAATACATCTGGCTGTGATTATCCTAAATGCGTACTGTATTACTCCAGTGATTAAATAAATCGTGTCATAACAACCATTTTAAGTTTTAAGTCAAGTACTTTATAAAGAAAAATACTGATTCTCAAGTTCAGGGAAAGGGTTGCTATAACAAACGATAATTAAATTAATCTATGTATCACAGCAATCCTTTTGAATTTGAGGTCCAGTATTTTTCTGACAAATAGACTCCACTATTATTAATCAAGTAATAAAAAAATAAAAAAAATCTGTAAATTAGTCATTAGATGAATCCGGGGGAAAAACAAAGAAAAGATTGTTAGATTAATGTATAAAAATAATGGTTGGGTGCAGCCCTATCTATGAGTCTATAAGTCTGAACTTGGCTTTTAATCTGCACATTCAGTTGGTGAATGTGAATGTTTCCTGGGAAATTTGCTAAATCAGTTTTACCACATTTACCATAACATGTAGAATTTAAAAACCAACATCCTGTTTTACTCCATTACATTCATGATAGAATCTGGAGTTGCTTTGATGAACCACTGACCCCTTTAGCTAAACCTCCAAATAAAGTGAACCCAAATTAGTGCACTTGACCCTTTTTTCTTTCCACTGTAGGGCCTATAATGTTTCAACATTTCTAAAGTCAGAACAAAGTCAAAATGTTTCAACATTTAAGTCATCATTTATAAAGTCAGAGTAAAGTCATACTGTTTCAACATTAAAGTCATAGTTTCCATACTTGTTTGCATGCAGTCCAAAAGGCTCCTCTCCTGGTCCAGCTGTGATGGTTTCATGCAGTCCACCAAACAGACAGACAGTTCTCTCAAACCAAGGTGTGAGAGGCTGTGAGGGTAGGCCATATTCAGAAGAATCTTGGGGGAAAATAAGGAAAATAATGTCAGTTCATACATTCATCCCTACAGACAAAGTGGTTAAAATTCAACACCTGGAATATGTTATTTCTATGATCTTCAAAGCTCTATAAAATATACAAATCTCATTCATGCCACTGAAACTCATAAGATAATGTACAGCAAATGACTTAAACTTGACTTAAAATGACTGATAACTTAATGATGAACGCTGGCTGGCGGGTGAGTGGGACAGGCACTTGACTTTGTATTCATCATGCAGATTGCAGTGTCACGTTAAGCTATTGCCCATCGGAGGTATTCGGGTAGCTATTCGGTGCAAACAACGCTACCACCGTTTCAGCCAGTGCACACCTGTATGTACAGTGTTCAGATTAGAGTCCTGCTCCTCACGGACAAGAAAGAAAACCGAGGACTGTTCGTGGAAGAGGGTTGAGGGAAGGAGGGATGTTTTGTGGTTTTAAAATGTCATAAATTGTTCAATCGGTTTAGCTTATTTTTTTTTAATGTTGATTGTCAATAAAGCACCTCAAACTTTAAGAATGAATCTGATCCAAACTCCTCTGCGGAGCTTGACAAATGTGCTTTGATTTTACATGTGTAAAGGAGGACATCTAGTGGCCAAGATTTATAACACACTCCACAAGTGAATGAGACTATAAAAGGCCATATTGTATGGAATTGCATGATGACACATCTTTAACTCCCCCCCCCCACCAATTATCATTTTAGGGAATGTTGTGTACTTAACTGTACATTTGTTTCCTCTTGGATAATTCTTGGTATAAATCAACTACAGAAATACAGTGGGCCCATTGTGTGCTAGCAGTGTAATGGCAGTGTGTTTCTGTCTGCAGTTGCATGAAACTGTTTATGCTGATCCCACATCACATGACATCAAATGAGACCAAATTGGGTTATATTTAACTTGAAAGGTGCACCATGCCGTTGGGGGGAAAGGGGGATTTGTTTACATTTGCAGAGCCTGCAATTTGTTTACAAAATATTGTAACAAAGCTTCTTATATCATCAAAAATCTAAATAAAATCTTTTTGAAGCGTGTGAACCAAATGTAACCCCAGAAGATGCTTCTTTGACTTGTAGCCTAAATATGTTTGTCAACAAAATTGCGGGCCTTGCCATTAAGCTGTAAAACAGTAACTTTTCAGGTAGCTTTCTAGTTTCAAACTAGCTTCAAACCTGTTCCAGGCACAAAATGTTCCCCTGAGGACAGTTGTTTATTTAGTTATGAATGAATATATATATATATATATATATATATATTTATATGAA
>OMKL01151205.1:0-10309 GCA_900302295.1 Parasudis fraserbrunneri | reverse complement strand
CTGAAACCATTCTGGTATTTTACAAAATAAACAACTCTAGTTCCTAGAAAATAAACAACTCTAGTTCCTAGAAAATAAACAACTCTAGTTTCTAGAAAATAAACAACTCTAGTTCCTAGAAAATAAACAACTCTAGTTTCTAGAAAATAAACAACTCTAGTTTCTAGAATATAAACAACTCTAGTTTCTAGAAAATAAACAACTCTAGTTTCTAGAATATAAACAACTCTAGTTTCTAAAAAATAAGCAACTCAAGTTTTTTTTAGGTTGAAACAGTTTATTCCCAGCCGTCCAATTACAACTAGTTGGCTTTCTACAGATGAGTAAAAAATAAACATGGTGGGTCAGGTTTGAAAATTGGCTTAAGGGACTCTCATTGGCTGCTCATATCACTTCCTGTCAGGAATGTTGTATAATGATAGGCTTGTTTTGTTCTTTTTCTTTTCTTTTTTTTTGACTCAGAATCCTCCTGATACGTTCAGCCAAGATTTATTTTTTTAAACATAGTGGGGACCAAATGTCTTCACAAGTGATGAAGACCAGATGATTTTTGTCAGTGTTCTAGGGGACATCGGCTGAGCTATTTTAGGGTTAGCGTGAGGGAATGAATGTGTATGTCTATGAATGGAATGTCCCCACAAGCATGGAAACTTGTATGTGTGTTTTCATTCATTCATTCATTCATTCATTCATTCATTCATTCAGCAAATACTTCTTATGCCAAAATATGCACACAAAAAAAAAACTACAAAATAATAATAATAAAAAAATTTTGGCATCACACTAATGCTGCCATAATACTATGTGGACAGTTTTTAGCTTGGGGAAACAGTCCTCTTCTCTCCATATCTCAGATGTTTGCAATCTGAATCAGTCCAAGACAGCTCCTTAACCTCCTCTGCAAGGGGAAAGACAAATCGGACATTAAAGGGGACATATCATGGAATAATTTTGCCAAGTCTTTGTATGGATTTGGCAGTCTGATATTTGTTATTTAGGCTCTGGGGTGAAATGACAGGCACTCTCTGCCGTTCGGCCAGCAGGGTCTGACGTCTTCAGATCAACAAGCCTAAACAAGCTGGTCAGAATTATTGGCCTTTGGGAACACAAACAATAAATTTGCTTCTTTTTTGTGTGCCAGGAACACTGCCTACCTGTGTAAAAGTCTTTTCCTCCTGGGTGTGGGGCAGCCAGGCAGGGAAGGAAATAATTCATTTAACATCCGGCGTGTGCTGCACCCAAACACAGCCTGTTCAATACAAAGGAAGAAAGATGCGCTGGAAAATAAATCATTAAAAATAGATTTAGACTAGTTTCTTTGCTAAAAACATAACAAACATGTTCCACAGATTCACAGAAGTGGTATAAAACAGCTGAAAAGATCCATAATATGGGACCGCTGAGGTTAGTGGGAGATATAAATACATAAATACTAAAGGCAAATCCCTCCTCTCTCTCTCACCAGCACAAGGTGGTCATTGGATGCATTGATTTGCTCTACTGAACTAGAGCCACATCAGCTGGGGTGTGTGTGTGTGTGTGTGTGTGTGTGTGTGTGTGGTGTACAGTATTTTGTCTGCGGGGGGGATGACATGGGTGTAACATTTCTAATCACCCGGCCTGGCCATCCCACGCAGCAAAATGAACGCACCCTGGGAGGGAGAGGATTGATGACTCAGACATGATACCAGAGAGAGCAAGAGAGAGACAGAGAAAGAGAAGGAGAGAGAGTGAGGGAGAGAGAGAGGGGGGAGAGGGGGACAGAGAGAGGGAGGGAGAGAGAGAGCTAACTCCTTCAATCACACTGTATCAAATGTCAGTCCGTGTCCTGGAAACCCCCGACTAAATACCAAACATAAAAACATTTCTGAAAGTAAACAAATAGTAGAAATACACACATAGAGAAGTACTCAAGTACTTCAGTTCTTTATGAAGTACTAGCCTATGTAGTGATGTGTGGAAGACGCAACCAGACACCAAAGGTGAAACTAATAAGAGCCGGAGGATGTTTAACCAACAGAGTTATACTTTAGCTGTGATATTAGGCTGGGTGGTATGGTCAGAATATAATATCAAAATGTTTTTCTTATTTTTGACGTCATAACTATATTTGACGGAAGCCTATTTGTTTTTGCAAGTTACAGTGTGCTTTTACATCTTTTTGATATTTTTTGTTTGTTATACAATACTGTCACGGTGCTTTTTCATTCAAAAGGGTATATTTTTAAATCCCAAAATCTTTAGAATCTACTGCAAGGGGCAATTTTTGCATGAATCTAAAAAATGCATGTATAATTTTACGATTTCTATATAAACTATTATTGACGACGGTATAGTAAAAATCCATACCTTTGCATGGATCCATGACGGTATACCGCCAAGCCCTGCGTCATAATCTGTTGTATGTTTTGTCCTCATCGTTGCTACTATTCCAGCAGACGGCCTGGAGCTGGACTCCTTTCCAGGCTTCTTCGTGACGGATCCCTACTGGGTACGATTGTTTTTTTTTTTGTTGGATATGATTTAGTCCAGAATAGCATACCACTGTAGTGAGATGGGTGGAGAGTGAAACCTATGGTGAAGTTTATCATTCTTATGTTCTTATTGTGTTAACTTCTGCTGAATAATAATTAAACCATTCCCTGTGATTCAATGTGGAAAGACGAGTTATTAATCATAGCCGTTTGATGGTCATTTCAGTTTTAACATGGTGACATCACTGGACATCTGATGAAGATTATGATGATGAAGATAGTGATGGTGATGATGATGATGATGATGATGATGATGTTGGGGAGGTTTCTCTGCGGATAAAATTTTTTGGTTGAATATGATAAAACGCCTAGTGCCAGGCTAATCTAGGTGTAGAAACTCAACCAACGTGTGAGTCTCGTGCATTGTCTGTGGACCATCTCCAAACACTGAAACCTGAGTGGTTATTCCCTATCACGCTGCCTGACTGTCGCTCCTTGGCAGGGCCATGAGCTCTTCCCGGTTTGCCACGTTTTTCTCTTATCCAAGACCGGGGCGGGGCTCGGCGGCTACAGCCAATCATCGTTGGGCTCAAAACAAAAAGAACCCGCCCCTAACCCCTCCCATGAGTAGTCAGAGTTCTTCACTGGTGGAATGTGACGTCGCTCTACTGTCTGGTTACTATGGACTGCAGCTTGCACGTCTCCAAGAAGACGTGATTTTGGGTCAATTCTCAGTCTGACCATCTTCTCAATGAGACAACAGAACACTCAGATAGAGGTCGTTTCACCGCGAGACAGCTCACTAAGTCCTTACACCTAATAACGGAAACTGTAGTTAAGAGTTCTGTCACCGGGCTGAAGTTTCTGTCTGCAGAGAGTTAAGTCAAGTTAGCGATACGAGATGGCCCAGAGGAGGAATTCTAAAAACCAAGCCAAAAAAGGTCAGTAGCCTGTTGTTAGCTGTAAGGCTTCTGTTTTCTGCTAAGCTGAACACTAGTTCTGTCTGTCAGTGTAAGGTTAACGTGAGTTATTGTGGCATTTAACGTTAGCTTGTTAGCTAGATGACTAACTTTGCCACCACTCATGACGTTACATAGAAAATAAGGGATGCTCTAGCTAACGTTAGCTTGCAAGCTAATGTTAACGTTGGACCATATCGTAACGGGCTAACGTTTGCTTAGCCAAATAACCAGCGAGCTTAATGTCTGTTTATTAACATTTAGCCTGCCACGACCTCTGTCTTCATTCATTCATCCCCTCATCAGTCTCATCCCTATGACACATTCTCATCCTCTCATCATTCTCATCCTTACATCATTATCATCCTCTCATCCCGACACCCCATTCTGATGTACTGGTAAAGTGAGGAGAGTGGAGAGTGTGGGTATGTGAAATAATGACAGAAAGATCGTGTGGTCAGCGTCTCTTGAATAGTGTGTGTGTGTGTGTGTGTGTGTGTGTGTGTGTGTGTGTGTGTGTGTGTGTGTGTGTGTGTGTGTGTGTGTGTGTGCGCGCGCTCTTCTCTTCAGGGTTGGCTCTTATGGAGGGTGAAGTATTTCTACAATAATAAACGCTTTTCAGCAAGATTGTCCTTTTGGTTAAAGGGGACGTATTACGGAAAATTCTGAATGATTGCTCCTTGTGACGTCACAAGTGGGACACAAGCAATACATGGTAACTGGGCTGCATTTATATGGTGCTTTTTCCAGTCGACCGATGGAAGAGGATGAGTGTGGTAACTAATTAGGGGGCTAAATCCTGTTGTAACTGTTGTTTTTATGCAGCCTGTGCCACATGCACCTCAACAACTTTTTCTGCAATTTGAACACAGAAAGTTATGTCTGGACTGAAAAAATTGGAACAAACCTCATGGGGGTGCTATAACACGCGTTGAAAATTTCAAATTCAAATGGCCATATATCATGAACAATGTACGGGTGTGAAACCTTTTTGTATTTCCTCATGATGAAAAATGTTGACTCAAGGACCCGTAAAGTCCGCCATCTTGGATTTTTTTGAAAGGCTTTTTTGTTCATGCCGCATATATTTAGGGGACATATTTACACATGCAATATATGAAAAAAACATGGGTTCTATGAAATGGCACAAAATTCATGCATGATCATATGAAATCAAAACTTGCTCGTGTGACATCGTTTCCAACGCGGCAGTTATTCAGTTCCATATATTGACGACAACAACAACACCAAAAGTTTGCAGATTGGTCAAAAAATACCAGAGATGGACATTTACATTTTCGCGCAAATCGCCCATAAAGTCCTATTCATTGTAAGGGTAATTTTGTACACATAATAACTTGGCCATACATGCCTCGATTTTTATGCGGTTCAGCATTATGCAAGAACATCTAAGGACGTAGCACCACAAAAAATAAAAAAATAAAAACATTATCTTTAATTACTCAATTAGCTCTGTTTTGTTTTTTTAAGCAAGAAACAGTGTTTACCTAATGTACTGCCCAATTTGATGGGTAGCCAGGCAGAGAAGGAAATAATTAATTCAAAGTGATGCTGGAATATATGTAATTAAAATTAGATTTAGACTTAAGTTTCTTTGCAAAAAAAAAAGAAAGAAAAGCAAATGTTCCACAGACTCGAAAGTCATACAGAATAGTTGAAAAGATACATAATATGTCCCCTTTAGAAATATACAGTTGTCAATAAGATACCTAAATAATTGCCCTCTTAACACAAATTCATATTGTTAATTCAAATATATTCAGTCAAATGACCGAAGCTGCTGTAAATTTTTGTCTGTCCCTGACTGACTGACTGACTGACTGTCCATTGTTGAAACACGAGTGTCGTGGCCAGGTCCGGCTCAACTAGGCTCGTTTTCTTTAACTTGCAAATCCCATTTCTTTATCATTCATTTGAATAAGCAACCGAAGCTCGCGCATAGACAATCCCCACTTTGATGCGGATTCAAATAGACTTTTATGACACATCGGACAGGGAGATGACTGATGAAGAGGTCTGGAATGACGATTCCTCTTTTACTTTTGATCTCGCGCTATATTTGCTTACAGCTTGTCCAGCCTGAGCAAACAGAAACCAAACAGGAATTAACATTGTGTTTATGTGAAGTGAATGACTGCTCCAGTGATTGCCGGTGATATTGTCATCAGGGTAAATGTTGGCTGTAGTTGGTACAGTAAGTATATCAGCTCTAGTGGCCAGGTAGCTAATTCGTCTCCGTCTTCAACCAGTCTTTTCTGTTGTAATAACAGCTGCTCTCTAAGAAATGAAAGGGGAATTTCACTCAGGTCCCTATGAGCAAAAATGTCAGTGAAAATAGTCAATAAATAAAATATTACAAATAGGCCCTTTTTGGAATTTAGCAGAGTTAGAAACACACAGGCATTGGCTATGATAATATTTAAAAATAATAACTTGCGCCTGCTGTTGAGCAGAGAGAGACATAGTGAAACAGGACTTGTGCAACACTCCCGCCCTCTCTGTCTCTATCCCTCTCTCCCTCCCTCTCTCTCTCTCTCTACACACGTAAAACAGTGTGGTAACAGGTCTGGCAATGCAAGACTAGTGGAACGCTGAGCGGTCCGTTTGTAGATAATTCTGCTAGTTCTAGTTCATCTTGGGCTTTGATGTAGAGTTCTCAACAGGCACTGAAAACTTTAGCCTGATCTGAAGATGATAACAATTTAACTAAAAAGCCTGATTATCCGGAATTTACTGTGTAGTGCATGACACACCTGCTTGGACCTTTACAGAGTACAGCAGAGAGAGAGAGGGGAGAGGAGAGTCTCCAGGAGAGACTTGACTGAAGAATCCCTAAATAGACCTACTCAATAAAACAACGTGCTTGAATATTAAAACAGTACTGGTATAGGTCTAGAATCATTTATTGTTGCTGTAGTTGAAACGTTGAAAAAAAGAGTTTAGAGAAATTCTATAAAATATGTGTTTAACCCAAAACCCAAAATAATGCCATACATCACTCATCTGTCCTCCTCTCCCCTAAAATATGTCTTGTTGGCTCCATGATACTCAGCATTATAATTATTAGGCATGTAGCCCATGGGATAGGCTGACTCACATATTTTCTTTCATTTCATTTGGAAGGGGGTGGACCTAAACCTATTGCCTCCATTAATTCATTAGCCTAGCTTAGCAATTCTCCTGTGAAGACATCCATTTCTTCAGCCAAGACAGAAACACAAAAAGACAGAAACAAAATTGTTCTTAGATTGAGAAAATTTACCTCTTCATGCAGAAAGCTATTCTTGCTTTAAGAAACGGAATTCTTATATGGAAAAATGCAATTCCTAAAATAAAAATACAATAAAGAATCTTGGATGAAGAAAAAGATTCTTAATATGAAACTCAGTTGGTTCTTCACTCGAGAACAATTTCTTAATACAAGAAAAGTTAATTCTCATGTGGAGAAATGTATTTCTTAATTCAACAAATGTATTCTTCCAGCATGAATAATTTCTTGGGAAGCAGTTCTCCTGTGAAGAAATCTATCTCACATGGAGAAAATAACGGCACATTAAAAAACTGAATTCTTATGTGGAGAATATGAATTATTGCAACTTCATTCTTAAATGGAGAAAATGTATTCTCACCTTGAAAAATCAAATTCTGAAATGGAAAAGTGAATTCTTGCAGTAAAAAACTGAATTCTGGAAAAGAAGAACTTTTTCTCAGATCGAGAAAGTTTAGTTTTTCATAGAGAAAGGTATTCTTGCATTAATAAACTGAATCCTATATGGAGAAAGATTCATTCTTAAAAAGTGAATTTTCTCATGGGGAAAATTAATGATCATATTGAAATTCTTGTGTTAAGCAACTTAATTCTTATATGGAGAAAGTGAAATCTCTCCTTGAAAACCCTAACTCTTATTTAATCAAGAAACCTTATTTTACCAACTGCATTTTTGGATCAAGACAGATGGTACCACAATAAAATGACAATCAAAGATATGTGGATGATGACAGAATATATTCAAGATAGTGGACATTCCAATATGTAGACTTCATAGGTCCTTTAGGCAAATGTGTTGTCCATGAGTGGACAATCTCTGGATACAGTTTCATGACTGTACGACTAATGGATCAGGAGATGCACCAATGTGAAAAATAAAAGTTTGGCCTGATGGTGGCACTAGAGGAAAGGTCAAAAGAAAATTAGAAAAGATTGGAAGCTATTCAAGTTATCGCGTTCACACTGATTTGAATATTGGAAGTTTGGCCTGATGGTGGTGCTAGAGGAAAGGTCACAGGGTCACCAAAATCAATAAAGTGCATCCTCTTGTGGTCATGAACGAGCACAGCAAAATTGCAAAGACTAGAATGAAAGCTGTAAGAGCCGTGGTGGCGGAGGCGGTCAGGGTGAATCCATAATATGCCTGACACTGTTGCTCGGGGATATAACAAATACCTTGACATATTCTAGGATCAACTCCTTCCTCTTCAACCCACTAGGAGGAGTACTCTTCCCCGGGAACAGTTCTGGCAATGTTTGCAGAACTTTCCGTGTCTTCTTCTCTGTATGAGACATACAACTTCCATACATAAAAATACAAGAAAATGTAACATACAAAAACCAAGAATAACATCTCCCATCTTAAAACTATTCAGCATTTTCACATTCTGCTAAATTGGCCAAACCAGACGTCGGTGTCCGCACGTCTCAAACTCCTCACCGTGTGAGCATCTGACGTGTCTCCGGCCCCTACCGTGGCTTTGGAGGTGGTGTTTTTGAAATTTGGACGGAGACACTATTCCAAAGCCACTGTTGCAGATCTGGCTCACCTGTCCAGCCAATCAGGGGTCTTTGGGGCGTGGCATCCATACGGGGTCGCACCATGGTTGCACCAATCTTGCCGTGACATGACGACTGCTATTGTGCAGTGTTGAGGCAGTGTTAATTTCACGATTAATGGTCTAGTTTTTCCGCAATATTACATGTCGTGGCACAATACACAGCTGATCCTATTTTCCTGGTGATGTTGGTTCCTACATACCGGCATGTGGGAAGGGTCAGGATGTTTCAAAGTGGAGAAAAAAAAAGAAATGGAGCGCGAGCAGTGTGTATCAGACTTGGTGGTAAACTGAGCATGCACCATACCCCCGTCTCTCATTGGTTGGCTGACTTGTGACTTAGCCTCTGATACCCTCTAAACCCGCTGAGCTTTTGCTCTGACATCGTCTTGTGAAAACTCTCAGCCTCGTATTGTGCCACAAAAGCAAAGAGATCAAAGCGTACAGTAACAGCCGAAGTATTCCCACCGCTACCGCGCCATTAACCCTTAAGAGACCCGTGGGAGCGGCTTAGAGTGAAGATACCGGGGTCATATGAAGCATCATATGAGAAACATCATATGAAACTAGAGGACCCTAAGGAATATAATGCTCCAAAGTTAGGCTACATTTTGGCGAGGGGGGAAAAATGGTGTGGCCATTTTCAAAGGGGTTCCTTGACCTCTCACCTCAAGATATCTGAATGAAAATGGGTTCTATGGGTACCCATGAGTCTCCCCTTTACAGACATGCCCACTTTATGCTAATCCCATGCAGTTTTGGGCAAAAACCATGCAGTTTCTTGCATGTAGTACAAATATATTTGACTATTTCTGCATACTGGGGTCCCTAAACAGTCTTGGAATTGCATATATTGGGTATGACTGGAAAGCTTACTCTTGTGGATGCAATGAGCCCAATTGTATTCATGTGTGATGATGTTAGTCCTATATATATATATATATATATGTCCAAATGTCAAAAGTTTTTGATACCAAATCACAGCATACATTTTTCTATGGTGTTCCTTAAGGTCTTAGTGTCATAATGTGGTATTTTGATTCTACCAAAACAAACGAGTATCTAATTCCTGTATCAAGACTTTTTGATGAGAAAGTGAAACGAATTTTCAGTTCCTATTTCAAGAATTCTTGGAACAACAAACATTGAGAATGAATTTCTTGAATAAAGACTCTCGTCCTATACAAGAAAGTAACAATAATTTAATTCTTGTCTCAAGAATTCTACAAGAAAATAACAAGAATAAAATTCCTGTATCAAGACTTTTTGATAAGAAAGAGATAAGAATTTTCAGTTCTTGTTTCCAGAATTCTTGAACAAGAAATTGAGAAATTGAGAATTAAATTCTTGTATAAAGATTTTCATCAAGAATTGTATTCCTGATTTTCATACATCAAGATTACATTCCACCAAGAATTGGAAAATACAAAATAAAGAAAATTCTTTATAGAAGAAAAAAAATCGTGATTGAAATTGAAATTGAAGAACACCAGTTTCAATTCTTAAACATTCTCAAACATTTTTGAAATTTCCGATATCAAGAAAAGCTTCTTATGTCAAGAAGAAAAATCTCATTTTTGGTAGTGTATTGACATTTCCACTTTGTCAAATTCTAACAAATTCTCTTCATTTTTTTCAGTCATAATGATTGTAAAACCAATAGATAAACATATCAAAGCATTATCTTTGGTTTTACGCGCATGCGTGCGCACACATGCACGTACACACACACACACACACACACCTGGATCTAGCAGTTCCCCGATGAGCTGGCTTCTGCCTTAACTTTAGCCGTATGATCGTATGTCAAGTGCAATTATAGGCAAACAATATCCATCTCCGAAAGCAATGTTGTTCTTCCCAAAATGCGTCGGCTCCAAAACGAAAGTGACCTGCTCTGTGATACATAAAAGTTGTTTTTTTTAGCGTGAGTGATTTCTTTTGAACACGGATTCACCATATTCATTCATAAAGGCTGACGAGCATTCGAAGCCAGGCAAGTGATACATTAAGGACAGTCTTAAACTG
>OMKL01151194.1:0-10301 GCA_900302295.1 Parasudis fraserbrunneri | reverse complement strand
GTGTGTGTGTGTGTGTGTGTGTGTGTGTGTGTGTGTGTGTGTGTGTGTGTGTGTGTGTGTGTGTGTGTGTGTGTGTGTGTGTGTCTTCACACATAAGTGATAGCGCGTGCATTAATTTCATTCAAGTTTTTGGTCTGCTTCACAGCACACATTGTAGATATCTTAGTGTGTGTGAATATGTCCGTTTTCAATCTGTTGTGCAGCACACATGGCACATGTGTTTAATGCGTGCTAGATTGCTGTGTGTGTTTGTGAATACTGTACATATGTGTGTGTCTGTGTGTGTGTGTGTGTGTGTGTGTGTGTGTGTGTGTGTGTGTGTGTGTGTGTTTTTTGGTCTAGTCTGCAGCACACATGACACGTGGGCTTGGTCTTCTTCACACCAAGCCAAAGCAATACAAAAACATTATTAACCACAAATGAGAAACACATTGTGTTTTTACTTACTGGAATGATGGCTCCACACACGCCAATGGGCTCGTGCTTGGTGAAACACATGAAGCTCTCGTCTGTGGAAAAGACGCAACAGCACAATTTTATTCATTGAATAAATATATTTTTGTCCCTAGTATTTCTTTACTATTAGGCTACTTCATTTGCTGATTTGATGATGATGATGATATGTGAATAATATAGGTGATAGATGATTTTAAATGATCATAGAAATCATATATGGTTGTCAGATTAGTCGTGATACCTTGGTATAATTACAGTAAACAAATGAGACCATTGCCAAAACAATAGCCTGATTTTCATGATAAGACCACATTTCCAATAAACCCTGTTACCCCCCCCCATTCCTGCATGGGATTTGTTTTGAAGAAGCCTAGAGAGGATAAACAGCCCCCGGTAACTGTGAATGTGGAGTTATTTTGGTTGAGCATGTTTTGTTTGGAAAGGCTTCCATTGCACCATAATGCAATTCAGCAGAACTCCTGTGGATCCAACCGGGTGGCACACAATATAAATACAAAATAGAGGTGACCAACAGACTCGTCGCGGTCTTGTCAATTCTCTTTCATTCTGCTAAGGTCTGGACAATCTCACTTAGGAGTTTAAACCATTATTTACTCAGGGTTCGCTGAGTACATGCCATGCTCTTTTTCAGCAATGCCTTGCTTCATGCACACACAGTTATACACATTCACACCTAGGAGCTGCCCAGTGCAACCACTATCCTCTACTGTTAGCCACTGAGCAGCTCCACCAGAGCAGTTGGGGGTTAAAAGCCTTGAGTGGCAGAAGTTGTTGAGGAAGGGCATTATTCGTTGACTTCCCCTGCCTGAGCAAGCTTGCTTCTCTAACCTTTAGGCCACTGTTGAGTGCAGACCTCTGCCAAGGCCTATCAATGTGCCCACTTTGCCATTACTTTCATATGCAACATTTTACTGGGTAGATGACAGAAACAAGAGTTGCCGATATTGACTCAACAGACAGAGGCTATAAATCGCTATAGTGGCACTAGAGGAAAAGTCACGGGGTCACCAACATCAACAGGTTTCTCCCTCTAGGGGTCATGAATAATCACAGCAAATTTTGTGATTGCACGACTAACAGGTCAGCAGCTATACTCATTTAAAAATGGTTTGGCCTGATGGGGGCACTAGAGGAGATTTCATCATCTTGGGGTCATGAATGTGCACAGCAAATTATATGGCAATCCATCCATTACTTTTCGAGATATGTTGTTCTCAGTTTGGCCTGATGGTGGCGCTAGAGGAAAGGTCATGGGGTGACCATAATCAACAGTCTTCTTCCAGTAGGGCTCATGAATATTCACAGCAAAGTGTGTTACTGTATGACCAAGGGATCAGGAGACATGCCCATGTGAAAATGGAAAGTTTGGCCTGATGGTGGCACTAGAGAAAAGGTCTGGGGTCACTAAAATCAATACATTTCTTCCTGTGGGGGTCAGGAACGCGAATAGCAAATGTTATGGCAATTCTGCAATTACCTTTAGAGATACAATATCTTGTTCTCAGTGTGGTCTGATGGTGGCACTAGAGGAAAGGTCATGGGTAAATCAACAGGTGTTTTCCTTTTGGGGTCATGAATGTGCACAGGAAATGCATGGTAATCCAGACATTATTCTTAATTTTGGCCTGATGGTGGCACTAGAGGAAAGGTCATGGGGTCACTAAAATCAATGGGGTTCTTCTTCTTGGGGTGATGTATGTGCCATGTGTTTCATGGCAAAATCACTTTTTGAGATATGGTGAGAACACACACACACACACACACACACACACACACACACACACACACACACACACACAGAGGGGCAAAAACATAACCTCCTACGAAGGCTTATTCCATTGTTATACTTTTTGTAATTGCTCTGGATAAGTGCATCTGCTACATGTCTAAAATGTAAAAGGTAAATGTAGTGGTGCTGTCTACCTGTGTATTGCACACATGGTTAATCTACAAATCTTTGATATCTATTCATTTTACACAATGAGAGGAGCTTTTGGGTAAACTGAGGGTAGATTACTGTTTTGCACAACACTCACACACAGGGTTGAAACTGAAGGGCTTTGGGTACTAGCCTGGCGGGGTTATTTGGTGGTCATCTCAATTAGATCTCATTTAAATTCTGGCTAGTATGGAGCAATTTCACACCAGCCTGAGCTGTGAGCTATGGCACTAGCCACGTAGTAGCAGGCTAGCCAAACCTCCATCCCTGCTTTCAGAGCTACACTATGCTCCTTTAAGACCTTTTGACGTGAAACAAATTAAACGTATTCAATATCTTTCCTACACTAATAAACCTTGTGTGAGGCCACATTCCTTTCTGTTTTGGGACATTCTAGGACCATCAGGCTGAATGTTTATGGTGAAATTTGACCTTTGACCTTTTTGGAATGGAGGGGCAATTAAAACCGCCCCCTTCCTCCAAGCTATCGCCTTCTCCCTGTTTTAATTGGGCTGTAGTGAGTTTAATCATGCCTATACTCATCCCCTCTGAACCACATGTTCATATTCTGCACTCTTGCATGGTATGTCACTGTTAATTGGAGGAGAACGCTCTCATTCATTCTTGGGGGGCGGGTACACTGACACACATTGTGTTCTATTTCACTTCCTTGTACATCACAACTGTCGTGGGAAATCCAAATCCCGGTGTGTAATTTACGCAGTTGTCAATCTGAAAAAAAAAGTTGAGATTGAGCCAGAGTTGAGCCAGAATGGTTCAAAAGAGAGATTTTTCTCCCTGCAAATGCAGTGACATTTAATATTACTAAGAACATAAAAACTACTATACTACTATTAACTCTAATTATTCATCTATGGGCTGGGGTGACTGCGTTGACACACACACTTTCCACATCTTTCCAGTTCACGCCCATGTACACTTAGTAGCCAGTTTAGCAGGCACACTATCAGGTGCACCCATCACTAAGCGTGTATAGCGTAGTGCATGTGATTTTCAATAGCTCTCTCCACACGATTGTGCCTGTAGCACAGAAGCTCATACTCCGTACTACTGTACCTACTTAGTAGTAATAATACAGAAAAACTATTTCAGCATTAATTATATAATGCATCATGTGTGCAGTTTCTTTGTTTTTCAGATGTCCTCTGGGTATTAAAAGTAATATTGTTTCCAGCTAGTTTACTACCTACCAGACTACCAACCCACCAATCAAGCTACCTACTAAATAAAATAGTAGTTGAAATGCACTTTCAGATGTAGCAGCATTTCCACTTCACCTCCATCTGTTTACAGGGGAAGCTTTGTATAGAGCTCTATTTACGCGTAGGCATTTAGCAGAGGCTCTCATCCAGAGCAACTTAAGTGCAACAGTAGTATGACCTCAAATTCTTTTACTTCTAAAGTAGCCGAAATGAGGAGTAAAGAGGGCAAATTGACAGAATAAGTATCTAAAAATAAAAATTACCTACAAGTGAATGAATACAAACATGTCGGAGGCACACCGGGTATAATTGTGTCGGGTATTAATGTAGGTAACTCAGCTAACAAAGCGACTGCCTGTATGCTCTACTCAGGACAAAGAAACACATTTCACAGAACAACTAGGGATGCCATTCTCCGCTGTCTGTTATTTCCACTCTTTCTAATATATCAGTTAAACCTGGCCTCTCAGTGTATTGCGGTGGTTTCTAGAAGAGATCAAGGAGATTTCAGGGGATGACATCTGTTAATTGCTGCAAAACCAGAACTCCATCATAATTTTCACCTAAAATAATAAAATAAAATAAAATAAAATAAAATAGAATAAAATAAATGTCACCTAAAAAGTAATTTATAAACCTAACCCTTCCCCCTGAAACAGATAAGTGGGAGCAGAACGGCCAGACGTGAGGCACTAGGGCAAACACACCAAGCACAGCGTTTTGAATATATTCTGGAGTCATTGTGAGTGAATCTCCCAGTGTATTTCTTCGGAGTCCGCATCCGGCACGCTGAGAAAATAGCCTTGACGCTGATTTTATCTGCACCCCTTCACGAGCTGTGTGTGGCGCTCCGTGCCGGGCGAGTCCGGTGTGGACAGACAACAGAAAGGAAGCGAAGCTGGTGCCGTTCGGCATACGTTCGGCGTCCGTTCCGCCTCCGGTCTGTTTCAGGGGTTACCTCAACCTTAACCTTAACCTCACTGCAGACCTAACCTACAATAGAGATCACTTCCTGAAATCTCCTTTATCCCATCCAGCAACCACTGTGTTTTGCCCTGACCTTCTCTAATTTCTTGTGGCTACAGAGTGTGTAGAGGATGATAGACACAGAGACTCCCCCATCACAATGATCATCTCCAGCTCCCATTATCTGCGTGCTGCTGGGTGAGCCCACGCCACACAGCTTATCAAAGGTCACATTTACATAGCAGGGAACGGACACGGAGTATCCCACGCAACACATACCATTCCGGAGAGGGAATTACTGTCATCGTTTAAACACTGGAGTCTAATAAGACAGCCCTAGGCTTAGGTTTGGTGGTGGGTTCAGGAGCAGATGTGTTGGAATGATACAGGTTACGCTGTCCCCGAGAACACATGAAAGAATGTATTGAAAAACTTTAACATGTGTTATGTTTCAATATATTCTGTCTTAAGTATACTCAGGAATGACAGAAGTTGTGTTATTTCAGCACATCTGTTTTTAGGGTAACACTCACACACAGACAGACAGACAGACAGACACACAAACACACACACACACACACACACACACACACACACACAGTACAATGCTGTTTCCATAATATAAAAAAACATAATCTATGCACATTGATGTTCATGAGATCAAATGAGAAACATGCCAATAAACACTGGCTTTCAATGGTGGGGGCAACCTGTTTGTTTACATTTTGATTACAGATTGCACCTTTACGTGGTGTTTCTGTGGTATAAGAAGGTAACCTCTGTGTATATTCAGCCCAGCAGCATGCCATCCCCATATCAAACCATAATCTATCCAACTTGGCGTTCTTATCAGACTAAGAGACGGCATTCTGGATTAGACCTATAGGTCTTCCTGGCTGACTGACTCCTGACGGGGAGACACAGAGCGGCCTCTGAGGTGTTGAACAGGAACTGATGTGGAGTGTCTGATTGTGTCCTAATCCCCACAGACCACTGCACCTCACTGATTACCATCGCTGCCTCTTCCTCTTTCCTTTGTCCTGCCTGGCCTCTCGTCTCTCACCACCCTATTGGAGTCTAATCGAGAGGAAAGAGGGGAGCGTGTTTTGTCTATCGGACGTCCTGGGGAGGAGCGGGGTGAGATCTGAAGACAAGGAGGTGTGGGGGAAGTATTAAGAGGACGGACGAGATGCCACCCACAGCTGAGGACAATCCACCAGCCGGCTGGGTGACTTGAGCCCTAATTAACTTGTTTCTTAGTGGCTCGGCTGAATAAGTGGGCTAATAATCCATGCAGGGACGTCTAAAGGGATCATCTACGCCACACAGGAGCAGCACAACGCTTTCCTGACAATCAGCTTGACAAGCAACAATGTTTTTTGTAAAACTTTGTCAAAGGTGTGCAGCTATAGGCTAAGGATATCGGATAGTTAATAGTGTATGAATTATGGATTATAATCTGCTGTAGTCTGAGCCATGCGAAGCACCTTTAACAGACATTTATACCTTTTCATCAAATAAATTAGAAAATGTCAATAATTAAACAACCTTTAACATACAAGTCATTATGAATATCATCATGATGAATTATAGTTGTGAACATTGATACAAATGTTTTTTTGGTGGCTCGTTGGGCTAAAGTACTGTACTCACAATGTTCGGTTCAAATCCCACTCGCAACCTTTGTTACAGGTACATGTCATCTCTCTCTCTCTCTCACGTCTTTCCCGTCTCTCTACTGTATGTTATTTAATGAAGTACAAGTACCTTTAAAATGTTACTTTGAATGGTTATAAAGAAGCAGCACATCCACACTCACCTACAGGCATGGTTTTGCCGTGGATCTTATCGGTCCAGCCGGCATAGTAGCGCAGGGTCTTGATGCTGCCGTCCAGGTCGATGAAGAAGGACTGTAAGAAAGGCTTCCCAGTGTCCATTGTCTCCATGGTCTGAAAGAGGACAGACAGCACCAATGCACTGATCAACAACCCTGGGTAACGTCTCACTTAAGCATACATCATCTACAGTAAAACATGTTACAAGGATGTTCATAATTTAACCCTTGCACTGAGGAACCACACAACTCTGTTTTTTTTTATTTTTTAGGACAGCCCATGTATTTGCAGTTGCAAAGTCAATCTATATCACTTGGAGTGTGAATGTGGTATATCACAAGATAGTACTCAAACTCTACTGTCTTTAACACTCTAACTTACCATTTTAGATCATGAGGATTGAAAACATTGTTCCTCTGAAAATTTACAACAGAGTTACTGTACATGGTAATATGTACGCTTTTAATGTGGTTATTAACAGGGATGCACTGATATCAATATGGGTGCTGGATATCGGGCCAACAACAGTCTAAAATAGGGTATTTGTACCTGAGAATTTCCCTGAAACAAAAATACAATACAAAGGTTAAGAACTCAGAATTGGTATCGACAGTGAAAAAGTGGTATCAGTACATCCCTAGTTATTAACATGCGTGATAACTCATAGCACCTATGATAGCACACTATCATATGATGTGGCAGTTTCTAAATCACTTCACAATGATAACATGTTATAAGACTGTTACAGCACATTATAATCCACACGAGCTGTAAACCTTATATGAACCTTATATGAAGTGCCCCACAATTCACAGAGGCTTTCACTACTTTAACCAAAATAATTTGTAGTTGTTAACCTGCCAAGCTGACTGATAGAATGGCCTACCGCCCCAACTGAAATTTACCATAATTTGGCTGATGGTTGGTGTCAGTATTCTATCCTGCTTTTCATCAACATCACAATATTATTTTAAAAGTTATGTATTAACCCCAAAATGTGATCAGAATAGTTCCTGAACAATTAATTTAAATTTTATCAAAATTGTAATACGATCTAATGCAATATCTAAATTGCAGGAGGCTGCAATATTTGACAAAGGCAAAATGTGTGCCAAAATATCATTCTAAATGAAGTATTGTGGTGCTGCAGAAATGGCCTGGCCCACAAATCATATTCTACAGATGTAAGAAACCATCTTTGTCTGGTACAGACCCCTGTAAAAATCACATTATCATAATGATCATACTTTTTCAGGACTGCCACCGTGGGCTATACGTGGCAAATTGTGGTCAGTCACTCATACATGGACGTTTTGTGAGGGACGTTTTGTGAGGGACGTTTTGTGGGACGCTTTTCTAGGATGCATGTGCAGGTCACGTAGGTGCTTCTAGCGACGCCTTTCTCTGCATCTCCCTGATCAATACTTTGAATGGCAATTACAACATATCAATAACACAAAGCCTACACGTAGTTGTGCCCTGGGTCTGGATGGTTTCATGCTTGTTTCAATGAAAATGAGAATAATGACGCAATAAACACTAATATCGTGAATCATGCTGCAATTGCAATGTCTGTCCAAAACAAGACTAGGAAAGCCTAGTTAAGCTGGACCCCACCACAACATTCACGCATGCATTATTCAACAATGGGGAGTCAGTCAGTCAGTCAGTCAGTTAGGAACATTTGCTATTGTAGGCGGGCCATCTGGGTCCATAAAAATTTTTAAATGATAAATGTCAATATGAAATGTTTCCATATTGTTCAACCTTAGATCAGAACAGTGACCAGTTACAGTAAAATAGAGTCTATACATTTGTTCTCATCTAGAAAAATATGCTGGGTCTCTCATCTCTTACAGTACACACTCTGTATGTGTTACCCATCAGTTCCCTGGTTGCTACAAAACAATGTTTTATGTTCTGACATATACCAGGAATTTAATATGCCCTGAGAATTCCTGGGCCCGGAAAAGAACAATAACCGTAATGATTATAATAATGATGAATTAATCTGTGGCAGAGGAAAGGCAGTGGGTTCTGCGTGGCTGCAATAGCTGGCACTGCTGTCCCTGTGTAAAGCCAAGGGTGGTGCGATGGGATAGCAGCCATGGCCATGAAGAACAGCTCATTCACTCCTACGTGTGTGAAGAAATATACACTGCCATGCAGGCATGCACGCTAACTCACCAATATTATCACAATTACCGGTACTGACTTTTCTTAGTAAATATTATTCATGAAAAATACTGCACTTTTCTTAGTAAATGTTACTTGAAGTGTTGCACATCAGGAATTACAAGGCATCGTAAGCATATTGTTCTATACCACTATGCACATTATGAGTGCATTATAATCATAATCAGATTAATTAATTCAGTTCCATTAAGTCATACAACACACTCTAATGAGTTGAATACATGTATGGCTAATTATCTCTTGACACAGTCATATCAGATTGATTATGTCCGGTATGCTTATCATAATGTAGTTAATTCTCTGAAGTTATTATAATGTAAGGATAGTGCATAGCCGCTTACAATATGCTTGCAATTTGCATATGACTCCATGCAATAAACTGCACTTAAACTGTTACCAAAAACCCTATTCCATAACTCAGTTAGTTCAGCTATAACTAAGCTCTGATATCTCTCTTGGACAGCGTAAGATTTGAATTTCAATAAAGTCAAAACTTTGATAAAACTCAGTATATTGTGGGATTTGCATGTCAAACATGATTTGTGCTGCATCATTGTGTGTTGGCCTCCTCTCCTGCCTCTCCATCACTGTTTACCAGATTCTTATTCAAATGGCAAGATAACGAGAAGCAAAGTGCCATGGCTCTCAAACACTAGAGGGTACACTACAAAAAATAACCTGCTTAGTGGGTGAATTTATCTTCAATTCAGACTATAGCCAGCTTATTTCGAGATATTTGAATTAATTAAAGATTTCACTACTATAGAAAATTGGTAGAAATTCTTTCTGGCATCAAAAAATGTAATTCCTTCAGGCTAATAACTTGCTTAAGTCATTAAGTGATTACTTAAAATAACTGAAGCTGTCCTGTTTCAAGATAATTTTGTTCTTGTTTGATTTCTTCTTGAATAGTCATGAAACAAATTACATTTCTTTCTTTCTTTCTTTTTTTTTTGCAGTGTGGTCTTATACCTTTTACATGGCTAAATGTGGTCTTTATTTCCCCAAACAGAGCTGGGAATTTAGTGTAATTAGCCATACCCTAGTCTCACAAAGCCAGACCTATCTACACACTCTGTACCCCTGCACACTACCACTCCACAACATGTTTGCAATTAGCAGTCACATGCAATCTCAGAATATTACTTCACTCACATCTGTAAGGTTTCATTTGCAAATCTGAGACTTAATGCAACCTGGCAGCTCAATGGAGTGAAAAAAGGCGCAGGAACAAGGATTTCATTACAAGCAATATCTGACAGAGAGGGAGAGAAAGAAAAATCTAGTGAGCATTATAGAGAGAGAGGGAGAGAGAGAGAGATGTCATGATGTCATGATGTCATGCAATAACATTCTGAGTCCAGCTCAAGTCAATATCATGAATCAAGCTACAACAGATGGACATATTTTCCCCAACAACAGAAAAAACCCACAGTTGTATAATTGCAACACAAGACATTGAGTTTGATTGAGACCTATAGCCCATTGTTGGAAATAAATATATATAGAAATCACATATATGACAAACAAAGAAGTACATACATTCATTGTATGGATTAATTCATCCAACACAAGTTTGTGTACTGTATGTGTGTGTGTGTGTGTGTGTGTGTGTGGGGGTTATGTGTGTGTGTGTGTCTGTCCGTGTGTGTGTGTGTGTGTACT
>OMKL01151186.1:0-14479 GCA_900302295.1 Parasudis fraserbrunneri | reverse complement strand
ACAGATACATGATGCATATTTATCTGATTTATATTTGATCATTGTGTATAGTGTCTTGTAAATCCATATGGAGTGAGCACCAAGAAAGGTGTATGACACTTAAGTAAAAAGCAATCAATCAATCATCATATTTGGTATAGACCTGGGGAGTCACGTGATAGTTTTAAGGCCCGCCTGGTTCCAGACACATTTTTTCCTATGGTCTTTTACCATAGGGGTTTCTCAAAGTAGAGGGTTTATATGATTCCACTTCAATTGGCCTGACATTTGACAGGAGCAGAGTTGAGCATAATTAAATGAGATCTACATTTTTACATTTGAGAAAAACAAGAAAAAAGCCATGGGTACAAGACTGTGTACCTAATGCAATTGAATCTTCACTCATTTCCATGGTGACTACTACAGTACCCATAACACCTCGCCATTTGAAGACCATTCTCAAGCGGATGCTGTGGAGCTGAGAGGACAACGTTACGAAACCAAAATAGTCAAAAACAGACAGATTACACTATTGGAGTTATATACTCATGATTACCTGACTCGTTTGTTTTTAGACACTGTAGTTTTCATGTTTTGTATTGTCATATTTATTGATGGCTTCAGTGAAAACAAAGATGGCGGTGAATGCCATGATAACCAACGAGAATGACAAGGGATACAAACCTCTAGAGTAGTTTTGCTCTTGTGATTGGTCGAAGATTGGCAAGGTGTTATGGGAGATGAATAAAGATTACGATATAAAATACATTTTCTCAAAGATTAAATTAAAACATTTACCTTTATTGGTTATAACAGTATAAGAATTAAATCATCTATACCTCCAGATTATGAACCTACACAATACCGTTTGGCTGTAATACTTAGTTATTTAGTTATAGTTTTGATTTTCAGTGAGTGTCTACAATGGGGGGAAATCACAGGTAGAACCTCACTCCAGGTCTATACCTTCCAGCCCTACTTTGATTTCTGTGAAGCACTTTGTAAACTCTGCTTTTAGAAAGGTGCTATGCAAATTAATTTTATTATTGTTGTTGTTGTTGTTGTTGTTGTTGTTGTTGTTGTTGTTGTTGCTGTTGTTAAATAAACATGCCTTGCCTTGCTTTGCCTTTACATGTGAGTGAAGTTTTATTTTATTTTATTTTATTTTATTTTATTTTATTTTATTTTATTTTATTTTATTTTATTTTATTTTATTTTATTTTATTTTATTTTATTTTATTTTATTTAAAGATGCACTCTGCAGTTTTGGTGAAGTGGGATTTGTTTACATTTGCAGAGGGCCCTGGCACCAGCACACCTAAATGGAACAGAACCATTGTCATAAGTTACACCTGTGTTTACCCTGCTATAGGACACATAAAAGGTCTATTAGTTTACAAATCTTATATGTAATTCTTAGAATTATTCTATCTTATGTCAACATAAATCAAGGCATTTTGAGGCACTGTGAACCAAATATAAGCCTAGAATATGTGTGTAAACAATTATTGTGGGCTTTCTGTCTTCAAACAGTGTTCCAGGACCCAATTTACCTCTGAGGACAATTTGTTCATTCAGTTATGGAAATATTCCTTAGAGGTTTTTCTCTTTTCGCACTCTCCTAAAATGACATAGTGTACCTTTAAGTGTTAATGGCTAATGTACAGTTTAAAGGTTTTCGTCAATGCGATATCTGTAAAACTCAATATCTCTGTGACATAAACTAATGTTACTGTGCACTCAAATAGAGCCTTATAATTACAAACTCATGCCCTCTTAAGTTAAAGGTATAGTGGGGAGGAAAACAGCTGAGAATAGCATGACATGTGGTCAGCTCACTGCGCCAGCCAATCAACAATGATCAACACAAGGAAGGAGGTAAAGCTTTTAAAGACAAACAGTTTTCCTGCCAACACCACACTGAGGTAAAGCTTTTAAAGACAAACACTTTTCCTGCCAACGCCACACTGACCCCCTATCACACTGGATATTAATACAGTTCTTGCCTCCTAAAGGATACACAACTCAGTTCACCAATATTAACAATAAATCAAAAGTCATGTCATATTCAGATGCATGGTGAAAATCAAAAGGCCTGATCAAATATATAGCTATCGAGGTATTAAGAAGGAATAATGACTGAACAGACATCACGTGAAGCAGTCAGCAGACCTATGGTGAACATCAAAAGGTGTGATCAGACATAAAATTAACATATTGAACAGTGGCATAAGAAATGATAATGAATGAAAAGACGTCACGTCAGACAACAGACCTCTGCCAGATTAAAGTCCCTCTGTTCTCTTGCCCAACAGCATGGCAGTTTCCAGTGCAATCCATGTGTTGTTGGCTACACCTGGTCGTGGGGGGTGGCATAGATTAAATTGTATATTCATAGTATTCTGATGATGTGTTTTGCTATATAATATGGTGCAATGCCAGTTGGCCAGTTGGGCAGTTGTCATTTAATGATAATGACCTGCTATTTGATTATATTCACCTGTTGTTTGTGCCCTGTGATTAAAAACTATGAATAATATAATGTTTGGAAATAATTATTAAGTCTAAGTCTAATAATAATTAGTCTCAGATTTCTTATGATCCTGTGTGCCTCCACTCAAATGTCATACAGCATATGACATTTCATACCCCAGAGTAGATAATAGTAACGACGAATAGTAACTTCTGTCAGCATTGTTATTTACTGGGTGGTTGGGGGGCGGGGGGGGGAGTGGTGCTTCCCCACTTCTTTGTACTTTCAAATGATAAACCAAATATAGCCACTGTCTACACTCTATAATCATATTCAGACAGAAGGTGCTCTCTCTCACTTCTAAAAGATAGCACTACAACACTGGTTATTTTTTTTTTATGTCAGCTACATCATAAATCAGGGACATGTCATTTACAGGCAGCGAAAGTTTTGTACAGTGTGTCACGTGAAGTCTTTGATTTTGACTTCCTGTCAGATGGAGAGTACGACATTCTTTAATCCACTGTTTTGATTTGAACGTGTTGCCGCGATTTTAAAGTAAACAGCCAACATAGTACTTAGTGCGTGCTGGAGTACTTTAGTCTTGAACGCTGTGTTATCGCTGTTCTGGCTGGCACCCTCACTGACCCCTCCTTTCTCTCTTAAGTTTCTTAAATCTATATTCAGTGTCTGCTGACCCTGATCAATATTCAACATGTGAAAACCCTGATTGTGAAAAGATAATCAATATGTAAAACTTCACAGAGGATTCTTCTTTGCCTGCTAAAATTGACCCCTGGACCTGAATATATACTGTACTACTCCTAAGCCAAACTTCACCAAAGCTTCTTCTCATAATAAAAACAACCTACAGGACCCATCCCCTCATACATACTGACACACGTCGATACTGGAGCTAAGGCGGTGATAATATTATTGATGTATCTAAGAAATACACTGCTACGGCTCTTGGAGGGCACCCAACTGTGGCACTTAAGTCCTGGCACTCTAAAAGGTATGTCAGTGAAGCTAGTCATTGTCACGTCTGTAGTGCCAGGAATTACAGAGAGGTAGAGAGAGACTTCCACATCTTCAAACGTACATTACTGGAAATGGGATTGCGTGTGAGTGTGATGCGTGGCTGTACTTCCTCATCAAGTGTCAGTTGAAAATAAATGAAAGAAGCCAATACTACTGGAATGGCAATCAAGACAATGGTGCTTAACTCTGAAAAACAGTTGTCAAAAAACAGACTTGCTTTTGCTTCAAGCCCATCCTAACTGTTGCCTGTAAACTTTCATAACAGCACAGTAGAACAGGCTAGAAAAGCCACCTGACAACCATGATGAACCTGATTACTGTGATGAGCTTAACGTCTTAGTGTAAACGTGTGCTGTGTGTGCATGAGTGTGTTATGTGTCTTTGTATGTGTGTGTGTGTGTGTGTGCATGTGTGTGTGTGTGTGTGCATGCATGTGCGCGCGTGTGCGTGAGTGTGTGCACGTGTGCCTGTGTGTGTATGTGTGTGCACATGCATACCTGTTGATGCACTTAAAGTGGCCATCTGTGCATGAGAGAAGAAACCTTCAATCCGCCTTATCCTTTCAGCTCCTCAGTGTCTGCTTGCTGACTAGGACACAGTAGGTACCAGAAGCCTTCATCGCACCGTATGACCATGAACCTATATGAGGAAAAGAAATAAAGGGATGGACAAAAAAAAACCTTGCTATTTGGAGGTTGGAATTTACAGAGACTGAACAGAAGAGTGACCCAATTGAGGAGTTTTTTTTTTTATATATATATATTTCTTTTTTATGTTGTGCTTTTTTTCTTTTTCTTTTTTTTTGGACAAAATTCCAAACCTATCAAGTAACCAAGGAGACGTGAAGAGAGCAGATACGACATATGGATGAGCAGGACTTCACACTTTCTATGCTAAGGTTTTGGGTCTGGCTCTTCATTCATATTTCATAAGAAACATAGACACCCTTAGGTTTTTTTTTTTTTATAGTCATAAAGCGCAAAAATGGGCTGTTCGCCGTCGAAGGGTAAACTGTTCCCAGAGGCAGGAGGACCTCAAAATGCTCTGCCTGCAGCACCAGAGAAGAACAGCACTGACTTGACAGCCGGGGAGAGAAAGAATGAATGTTCGGCTCATGAGGGAGGAGGGGTGGTCCCATTATCGATAGAAAAGGAAACTTCAAGAGTGGATAAGGTGGCTGAAAGGGTCCTTGACACAGTCACGGCCCAAAGCCCTGAGGGCATCAGAGAGGTTGGGGTGATATCACAAACCGAACACCCACACACTGAGCACATATCCGAAGATAAGATGGAAAAGGTGGACAAGAGGAGGAAACAACGGCGAGTCCGACGAAAAGAGAAGGAGAGAAAGGCTTCAGTCATCCAGACAAAGGTGGACTTCCCGCCCCACATGATAAGAGCACACCAGGCAGCCTATGCCTACCTGAACCCCAACATCTCCAAATGTGACACCCTGCTGGGTCTGTTGGACCAAGCGGCCCAGACTCAGCTCTCCCTGCAGCCCATGATGACGGCTTTGGTGCTGCGCTTCGAGGAGGTCAACCAGGCTCTGGAGGAGATGGCTGAGGAGGGGGAGTTGATGCTGAAGGAGCATGGGGACTACATGTCCTGGCCATCTGGGATGATGGGCCTGCCTCCCATGCCTACCAAGCGTAGCACGGACATGACCAAACCCTCAGATCCACCACCAGACCTGCTTCAGCAGCTGCTACAGCACACCACAGAGAAGATGAAGTTGGTGGGGAGTTCAATCCAAGGCCTGGGAGACAACACCCTTGAAGAGGCAGTGGAGTATTTTGCTTCCCTCTCCAAACTGCTGAGTGTGAGGCTGCAAGCTAAGCGGGCAGCAGAGCAGCGGTTGGCACAGGTGCTGGCACGTGTGGAGGAGGCTACTGAGAGCAAGCTCAACCCTGAGGACACGGCCCTACACAGTGAAGACAGTGGCATAGGAGGAGAGAATGAGTCTCTAACCGGCTCTGAGCGCCACCGGCGCCACAGGGGAAGCGCTGGGTCTGGAAGTACTGGCTCTGGGGGCACTGTCCGTGCTGTACTTTGCTCTCACCCCAGCAATTTTCCTAATCATGTAGGCCCTGATGAAAATGAGGAAGAGGAGGAGGAGGAAGATGATGAAGAAGAGGAGGAAGAGGAGGAAGAAATGATGCTTGGGAGAAAGAGGTCCAATTCCTCCCCACCAGATCCCAGTCAACCTGTTCTAAACTTGGATAACAAATACATGCAGGGACAGCAGCCCAAACGACCAATGACTGCGCCCGCCCCAGCTAGACGAGAAAACTCCTCATCCACAGAATGTGTAAATATGCTCCACAACCTGCAAAGGAACCAGAGAGACCTGGACGAGCGAATGAAAAAGATGAGTGAACGCCAGGGAGACAGAAAAACGGCAGGACCCCACTGTAGTCTGTACGCAGGTGGACTGAGAAGGCATTCCTCAAGTGGCGCTGGGGTTGCCAGATATGCACAAAAAGGCCCCTTAAAGACATCTCAAATGCCTTGCTCCTTACCAGCATTAGAACCCCAGCCCCCTGGACGCCACACTGTCAGAAGGCTCATAAACACCTTTAGCCAAGGGGTTGATGGCAGAACAGGTCAGAGCCTCTCCAATATACCACCTCATATAAGGAGGCCTAGGAGAAGTAGAGCTCTATTTCCTGACATAGGAAATGGAGAGGGGACTCTGGTCACCAATGGCAACAATAATAACAACAGCTGGCCAGAGGGCAGGGATGACTTGGATGTAGACAACCTCCCACCTCCTCCCCCTGAAGTTCTGATGGACAACTCCTTCCAGAGCACAGAGGACCCAGGCGATGAAGATGAGGCCCAGGAGGATTCCGATAAAGGGCGTCCTATTGCACACCAAAGGACTGCAGTGTCCCAGCGACTCAGGGCCTCAGTGCAAAATGTGGCAGTGCTGCCAAACCGAGGCAGTGTGAGACAGAGATCTCTTGGTGTCTCACCTGCCCGCCCCATCAGGCAGGATGCTGTGCTGGGGGCCCAGGCTGGATATGATCCAGAGCTGCTACCAGAGGCCGAGCATGACACAGACAAAGAGAAGGCTACCATTCTCTACCGACAGGCACGCAAGATCATCCACCTGCGCAATGCTGCTGAATTGCCTATGACGAGAGATGAGGCAGAGCATGGAATGAGAGGACCTTCGTCCATCAGAGCTGGAGTGGGTCAGAGACAGGGAAGCTGTGATCCTTATGAGAATGACGCTTACCCCTGCAGCCTGCCTGTGACTGCACCGCCTGTCTCCAGAGTCCGCCTACCACCCTCATGTCCCTCTGTGCACCACAGACTTCCAAGTCCCCCTGCTTTCAGACCCCAGCCCACCTCAAGGCCATCATCACGGCCAGGCTCTCCCAGGATTCTGACACAGGCAAAGATGAACAGTGCTGAGGAAATCATCCCTTCCTTGTCTTTCTGTGATGCCCGTTCTGTGTTCTGTCAAAATGATCAACAGAAGGCGCAAACCTGGTCCCCTTCCAGTAGTACTGCACTACCCAGCCCATGGGGTGAGCCCTCCCGGGGCCGGGTGCTCACACGCAGAGCAGAGACCTCTGGCAGACGCACCCAGTCTGAACAGAGGCCCAGTCTAGCTTCAAGTCCTGAGGTTCGTCATGACCAGACCCTGGGAAGCAAAACTACTGCCACCACCAACACAGAGAGGTGAGTAATGCAACATATGATCAGGTCTACGTAAATATTATCAATATTTTTTTTGTGCTCTTTTTGGCTGCCCTATCACCAAATGCTTGTAAATGATTAAGTATCTAAATCCCAGGAGACAAAATAAAAAATAAAATAAAAAAACAACTATGGTCTGTCTAAATCTGACTACTACTCAAATTTCAGAAATCTACATTTAAAAAAATGACATATCCAGTGGCAGTGATTTAAACAAGTATTTACAAAAACCCACAAAAGATGAGAAAGTGTAATTCGTGACACTCAAGCATTATCTTTTGTCAAGGTCAATTGGATTGTATCTAGAGACAGATGGTTTCTGATTCTATCAGCTTGCTCCAAGTCTATGAATGAGTGACATCACCTCATCAGACAGGCCATCTGTTTTCCCAGCAGAAAAACACCACCACTTGATACCTATAATCTTGTTCTTCTGACTGAGGAGTGCACCTAGGGTGCGTGCCCTGTAAATTCCACACAGGAAGTTGTATCTAAAAATATATATGGTAATAATAAAAGGGGTTTGCGTGTGTGTTTGTGGTGGTGGTGGTGGTGGTGGTGGGGTGTTAAAATACATCAGACAAATCATTGATTCTTAATGCTACTTGCTTTTTTCATCACAATTATATTATTTGAACCTTTTTTTTTTACAAAAGTGTCTCATTATCACATAGCTAAGACACAAGGTTCTCATTTCCCAAGACAAACTTAACTGAGATGATGTGTTGTTTTGCTTTTAGCACAAAGCCATGGGATGAGAATAAGGCTCAAAACATTTGCTTGATGCTACATCTTATTTAGCTATATATAAAAATAAAAAATAAATCATAAATTAAGACTCTTTATTCCTCTAAGAAACAAATAGATATGAATATAAGAGATGCAAGTAGTCAATTTAAGGGTGTGGGTGTTGTTGGAAAAGTAATACATTACTGTGATTCTGAATAGAAGAGCACCAAAGATGTACCTTTATAAGGAGGTGATGCTGTACTTTAATAAGGACAGGATGAGACAACAGGCATATGGCTCTAAACACAGTGGCATTACAATCCCCTTGATAAACAAGAGCAAGCATACCGCAAGGAAAACATGAGCTAAACAAGTTGGTTGGCATTCCCTCCATACCCCAGGCTTCAACCTGCCTTATCTGATGAGTCAGATATTTAATGAAATAAAAAGGTCAAATGAAGTGAGTGTTTAGAAGGAATTAGTCCATTCTAAATGCTAAATAACCATTTTGAAAAATGAACAAATAAGATACGTTAAGCTTCTGACAAAATAATCATATCTGATCATTTTCGTTCAAACTTGTAGTCAAAGTGCACAGCTAAATTACCGGCTCAACCAATTGCCTCTAGATTTAGAAGACCAGGGCCACCTGGTTTAATCCAGAGTGGATTAGCCCTCCTTCCCCACTCCTCATCTCTCCAGTTAGGTGAACCTGGGGCTCAGCTTCCCGGCACGCTGCCCCATATAATCCACTCATGCACTAAAGCTTCTCTCTTCTGCTCTCCCATAGGCCGGACAGCCCTCCAATGACAGACGAGGACTGCCAATCAGATCCAAGTGCCGCTGTTACGACAGTCTAACATAGAACCCTGGGCAGTGCGTGTCAGGCCTGGGTTTACAAAATGAATTATAGGGTGAGAAGGCAGCAGAGAAAGGGATTAGGGATTAACAGGACACTAAGGCTAAGACCCTTTCCCCTTTTCTCTGTTTAGCAGGAGGAAGATGGTGTGTTCCAAGATGGTGTGTTAGATGCATTTACAGTAATAATTCAAGCAGATGTTAAGTCTGTATGTTTTTTCATACTATTTAAAATAATGTTGTATATTGGACACATTTACTTGAAAATTAGAAGGGAAATCTATATAATTTTCCATATTGGATTCTGTATTTGTTAAAGATCATTATGTTCTTAGCTTTCTCATCTGGTTTTGTACCTAGAGTAAGTTGTGTTTGGACGGTTTGCATTAGCTTATCATTTGTGTTTGATAAATGTCTTTTCTACATTGAATGGGTCCCAATAAAAATTGTACAAAGTCACTTGTATAATTTATTCGGTGATAACTCAGGGGTGGAGCTGAGAAGAGAAATGTATACAAATAGGGTAGGCCTACTTTGTTTTAATAACAAATGTACAATGCTTTGCTCCACTTAAATCTGGATATAAGCACTGTTGAATCATCTTAATAACTTTGTGGTGCAGTTTACACTGTTGAAGGGTCACAATTTTACTATGGAAGTCAATGGAGAAATCAGACAGGAAAAAATCACTGCAATTGAACCCTCAGGGACTGGACAAAATAGCACTCAGAAGTCAACTACATATCCCATACTGTGTTTGAGTATTCTGGTGGAGAGTCCACTGTACACCTAATCCAATTAAGTCCCATTCAAATGTATTGAGTGGCATTGGTCTCTGTTTTGTTAGCAGGAAAGAAAATAATTTCACAAATGACAGCTTAAGGGTCACAGACTTCAGACATTGATTGTAAAGGATATTAAATATGACAACTTTATTTAAGTTTATGTCAATTTGTACAACAGTCCATTTGGTCCCCTAAAATGGGGGAACTATGTATAAAAAGGGCTATAATTCCTACAGGGTTCACCTGATGTCAATACCCTCATATTAAAGCTGAATGTCTACACAGAGTTTAGAGCCAAAACAACAAACAACAAAACGGACTGCACTGTAGTCCTAGCTAAGTCCCAGGGCATTTTGCTAATTAAATTTTCACATCAACCATTTTACTTAATCAGCAGTAACACACATATGACTAAATGAATCACCCTCAAAACTAACCAGCTCGGTTCTATATCAAATATTTTTTTTTAAAGTAGTGGCATAAATTGTTATGACATTTATGGATGTAATCCTCTTAAGAGTATTGATCCATTCAACCCCACAATGAATGGACACTTAAGTCGGTGGTTGCTGAATATAACTTGTCTTTGAGTAACAGCGCAATGCTGCCATCTAGCAGGAAAATCAGTGGCGTGGGTGCTATGTCCTTTCACTTCCTATATGTTGACAATCAGGCCAGGGAATATCACTGAATTTCAGCTTGTAAATATGCACCAGGAAACTTAGCCTAACTGTTTACCAGTTTGTGAAGACCGTTGCGAAGAGGGAAGATAGCAGATGAGCCAATTATGCATGGAATGAGGGAATGATTGTGCAAATGGGATATAATGATCAACAGGTGATAAAATAATGGGTAATACTATGGTCAAAGGTGGGTGGTAGGGAGGTTGGGAGGTCAAGGGCAATGGCAATGAATAACTGATGTGGAACTGGCAACCACTTTCAATTTGATATAATGAAAAGGCACTTGTCAAGAGAGAAGAAAAGAACAGAATGCAATCTCGTGCAATCCATCTTACTGAATGAGAAGTGAGCTGAAACTGTATGGGCCTAAACATGAAGGAGAATATGTGTGATTTGTCCATTCCCCCAATTCATCTTTCTGATCATCATGTTTTGGTTGACAGAAGAACCAAGGACAGCAGAGCACAACCCAGTAGAGCAACAAGATTATATTGTCACATTAGTGTCTTGCAGCTTTATAATAGTTGTAGCTAATAAATATTACTAACATGAAGTTCAGTCATCTCAGTAATTTACCTGCAGTAGTGCAGTAGTTTATGAAAATGCTAATAGGCTGAAGACATGTTATCACAATGCAATGTAAACCAAAGAGAATGAGCTTGTATTTAGCACAATGAGTAAGCCATCTTAGCTCATATATCTGGCAGTGATAGTGCATCATGACTGAAGTTAAGGGTAAAGGGGACAGACAGGTTTTTATTTGTTTGTTTGACTTCTTAAGTCTCTGTGGAAACTGCTCCAATGTACAATCATGCTAACCTTCAACATCACGTCCTGGTAAGCTACATCGCCCTCACTGTGAAAAGCAATACTAAACATACAAGGAAGCAAACTAAATCATCTGCAGCACTGACCAGCCACAACTACAAGATGAACTCTATAAACATCAATAAAAAGACAAAGTAAGACTGCGCTCATCACACTGGCCCCTCACACCCTCTAAACTACTTCTCTCCCATCTGGTCACCATTAAAGGACAGATTCACTTCTTTGAACCCAGGTCCTATTTAAACATTGTCTGGCATGATGTTGACTAGGAAAGGCCTGAATTTCACAGATTGCTTTAGTATTGAGAAATGTATCACTGTGCTGCATCCTCTCACCAGGCTCCAATCCAATAGGGCAAGTGTTTTGACCTTCAAAAACCATGATACGTGTCCTTTTCCAAAATAGGAAGCTCACAGTAGGCTATAATCAGATGTGTCTTCGTATGTTCTACCACGGAAATGCCATGGTTGCAACTGTACATCATATCAAAAGTCATAATGAGTTTCACAGGCCAGTTACACATGTAACTGGATAACTAGATAGCACAAGGCCTATGAAACTCATTATAACTTTTTATATACAATGTACAGTTTGCAACCATTTCCTCAGTAGAACATATGAAGTCACATCTGATTACTGAGCCTCCGGTTTTGGAAAAGGACGTGTGTTTTTTGAGGGCTTATGCACTTGTCCCACTGGATTGTATCGGAGCCTGGTGAGAGGATGCAGCACAGTGCTAAGTTTCTCAGTACTAAAGCGATCGTGACATACTAGTCATACATCATGCCTGGATTAAATTTTAAAAAAAACATTCTGGCAACACAACAAGCCTATAGTCTAAACTATTGTCTGTTTTTAAAATGATTAAGGCTACATTCCGTACTTTCTGAATTTGCACTCATATATTTTCTGCTCATTTTATGTCGTTTTTCATATTTATGTACGTAGTTTTATGCACAATTATTATGTTTGTGCTTTCACCATCATCATTAGGTACCAAGTCATGATGTCAAAGAAAATAATTTTCTGTCACATGATAGACATTTTTTCTTCAGCTTTCTTCTTCGATTGTGAAATAATTAACCAAAATACAAAATAAAAATAAAGACCAGAAAGTAGCCTAAGGATTTCATTTTGGGAGTTTTCCCTTTAGATCTCAGTTTTCATAACTGACATGTTTCATCCTCTTGGCTACTTCTTACAAGAACACAGAGGCCTAGGTCAATTTTCACTGGAAATTCTGCTATTAAATAATGAATCCCTTATTTTATTCCAATGATTTTGTGTTACTGTCACCTCAGAGGGATTATTCAGCAGCATATTTGTTGTTACAGAACAGTAGGTAGGCTACCAGAGGTGGAAGGTAGGCTATATTAGGCTACTCAAGTAAGTTACTTCATAAAATCTTACTTAAGATGAGTCACAGTACTTGTCTAGAAAATTTTATTTAAAGTAAAATAGTAGTAATCCAAAATTTTTAATCATAAAGATTTCGTGCTGAGTAGCTTACAGAGTATGGCTTACAGTCTGTATGAGTCCCAAGGTTTACAGATAGTCCCTTTTTAAACATATCTACCAACAAAGCTTGTGTCAGCCATGGCCAGAGTGACTGTGTTTTACTGTAAATGACAGATGTCATTGCACTTGTATGACCAAAAATCTAATTTAATCAAAGAAAAGTACAGGGGTTTCAGTCTGAAGCATGGGTTGGAGCTTAGTAATTTCTTATACTGTGAATTTCTCCAGACTTCTCTTGGCAGAGTCTGGGGTGTGGCCAGCAGTAGCAACCCCTCCCATATACCCACTGAAATCCAATCCACACATCAGACAAAAACAAAACAAAAAATACGTGTTTGACAACATTACAGATTCTACCTTTAAGGTCGCTGAGTAGCCTAGTTGACGTCACCCAACACCTCGTTCTACATTTAGCAGCCTACGCTCCTCGGTTCATAAGAGTTTGTCATTGCAAGCCAAACGTTAGGCCTTCCCACTTATGACATGTTTGAACTCCTTGTTTCTTTCTGGCATGTTCCGCTGTTACTTGTCTCGACTTGCCGCTGTCAGCTCGCACAGAGTTGTCTGCAAGACAAGCCTCCTTCCTGAGCTGCCAGCCCGTGCGCCTGTCACTTGGCTCTCTCACCGCAACATGACAGATAAAGGACTAACGGACGAAGCCGCGTCTGCAGCATGCAAAGATGGAGATCCTATTACCAAGGTACAGTAAGTGTCACAGTTATGCCCATCATTTTAAATTTTGATAATTTTTTTTCAGTCTTAAAAGTCCCAAACCCTCACCGGGCCCCGCCCGCAGCCCTGGAATGATGTAGTCTTACTATGGGTTGGGAACGGATATTAGAACGTTGTGTAGCGCCAACCTCTGGTGGGTCCCCATGACAAGACAGTACTAGTATGATTTAATGAGACAATCCAAAAAAAGATACAGTGTCTTCATAATACTATATATGTGTGTGTGTGTGTGTGTGTGTGTGTGTGTGTGTGTGTGTGTGTGTGTGTGTATGCACGTGCGCGTGCGTGTGTGTTAGAAATGCATTAATTGGTTATTTTCCATTTGTTGTTAGCTCATACAGAAGCCTGATGGTCAGGGCATATTTTGCAAGTAACAACGGGCCCTGAAACACTCTCTGTCATGTCTCTCTGTCTCTCTTTCTCTCTCTCTCTCTCTCTCTCTCTCTCTCTCTCTATCTCTCTCTCTCTCCCTCTGTCTCTCTCTGTAGGACTTCATGATGCAGCAAACCATGCTGAGAGTGAGAGACCCACTTAAATCTCTGGACTTCTATACCCGCATCATGGGCATGACGTAAGTCAAAAAGACTACCTGTGGTGTGATAAGAACTTGTGTGTGTGTGTGTGTGTGTTGGGGGGGGGGGGGTATATAGCAGTAATTACCAGTAATTAGTCATCATTTTCTGAAATGTGCATCTACCATGCATATGTTATTTTTGTCTCTGAATTTGGAAATATTATTGTAATAAATAAGCTATACCTTAAATCCAAGTAATTTTCCCACAGGTTGCTGCAGAAAATAGACTTCCCATCAATGCGTTTCTCCCTCTACTTCCTGGGTTATGAGGACAAGTCGGAGATCCCAGCGGACATTAAGGAGAGGACAGCTTGGACATTCTCTCGGCGAGCCACTATTGAACTCACACAGTAGGCATCATAACCAGTAGACAAAACCTAGAACTAGCTATAATAGAACCGTAAAGTTCTGTAAGTATTCACTGTATTCATATAATTTCAAAACTCTCTCTCTCTCTCTCTGTTAGTAACTGGGGATCAGAGACAGATGAGAACCTGTCCTACCACAACGGAAACGCAGAACCTCGAGGATTTGGTAAGAATATAGCCCCAGTGAATGTAGAGTTAGCC
>OMKL01151184.1:0-10463 GCA_900302295.1 Parasudis fraserbrunneri | reverse complement strand
GGTTTTAAGTCCCTTGATGTGGTTGTAGCTCAATCTAAGTCCCCCATCACTGCCCGACCCTCCACCGCCTACCCCCCACCCCCACCTCAAGTGCGTTCATGTGATAGCTTGGGCCTGCAACGTCAGCGCCCACAAACCATGATCTCTCGGCTGTTTCGCTGCCATTTCAAAAGCATTCTAAGTGGAGGGGGAGTGGACAGAGCGAAAAAAATACGGTTCTTCCAGGTTTTATATAGTTCAATGGTGGTGCCCAGTATATGTGCGTGTGTTGGAGCCAGTAGTGGTTGGAGTGAAACTGCCTGGACTGCCTTATTGAAATGTTCTACTACAATGAGAAATCTGATGGTCAATGAATCCATTCCATGAATATGCTGTCAGAATATATCCATATCTTTATGTGAAAATAAAGATTTGATTGAGAAAAACATGCATTTGGCATTTTTTTTTCATAGGCAAAATGTTTGTTTGTTTGTTTTAAAAAAAGATAACAATTAATTGATTAATTGATTGTTAACATTGGCGATGGTCAAGTAACCATAGCAACCCTAGGAGCCACACATTTCATCTCTCTCTCACAGAGCAAACAAACATGGCTACAATATTTAACAAATGCAGAGACCATCTGTTACCGTTAATAATAATGAACGGTATCCAAACACACTCACACAACATACACAGAGATCATCCACTGTCTGCGGGAAAGAAAAAAGCCCAACTATGGATGCGTAGTCAGAATAGTGTAGTGGGAGACGTGATTTCTGGACAGAGTAGCCGTCTTGTTTCGCCAAATGGTGAACATTGTAAATAGCCTACTTCACCTATGAGCACAACCTTGTTTAGCTTATGTAGCGCCCAACCCCTACTCTGTGTCTATAGACGCTGGGGAACGGAAGAGACTAAGGGATGAGGCTATGGGTTCGTGTACAAAAAACCATACGTAAATGACTTAATATTGCTCTAACAACTCAACTTATTATTGGTGTAAATAAAATGACTAAACCAGACAACTTCTTTATATTAAAATATATTGTATTATTAAAGTGACCAAAAGTAACAGTATAAATATTATTTAGTGTAACTTAGAAAAATAAAACATTCTCTTATGTAAAATAAAGACACAAAAACCCTCCAGGGAATAATAAACATGACTAAACTCACTCTAGTAATGTGGGCCCACACACACACACACACTCAGACACACACACCAAAATAACAAACCGGTGCAGGCCTGATCGATGCTCGGGTGCGTTGTGGCCGAAAACTGAAATGCCCCTTCACTCAGACTGAGCAGTAAAATAAAAAGGGTCCAACTTACAGTTCCTTGGTCTTGACTAATGTGAATAACGCCAGGGACTGGTAGCGCCACTGGCAGACCTCTCAGGAGACAGCATACCACCACTCCGACTGGATGTCTTCATCAGAAGACTGACACAGTTTTCCTGGTCACAGGGGTCTCTCTGACCGCGGTGCTTGAGTTCAGTCCCACTCACACACTCCTCCGAGTTACGCGACGTCGGGGTGTTACACAGTCCGAATTACATGCCGTTAGCATTAGCTGCTACAAACTAGGTTGCTACAGGGTGAGAACAGTCACAAAGTTCGCTGGATCTCTCAACAGTGCAAACGTTGACCCACTGGCTCTTATCCTTCAAAATACTTCACTACATTGACTTACATATCTAACAAAATAGTTAGAAACAGCGAGGTAGTAACTTTTCAAACACGGGTTTCATACACTCTACTCCTTCGCGACTCTCTCTCCGTCTCTCTCCCGGTCTGTTTTCAAAATCCCCCCCCCTGACCAATCACAATACAGGAACTGACACATCTTCCAATAGCATACACAAACAATCGAATACAACCAACAAGTTTGATTACAATACCTCGTGGAACCATGTGTGTTTCACATAAACAATAATAGTATAACATTGTATCTAAGTGAATGCATGACAGGGGGACATGCACCTGTTTTCCCTGTGTTAGTAACTTGTAACTACAATTTACACTGTTAAATAGCTCTTTTCTTTCCTCTTTTAATGCACCTTATTTAGTTATGCTAATAGTTAGAACTGACTCCATCATAACTCAATCATAACTCTAGGTAGTTAGGGATTATGACCCGGGCTACACTTACACAATGTTGTTGCAACTAAAAATAATCACTGTCATGCATAGATCCCTTTTATCAACTTCTAATATGAGTTTCAAGCATATAACTAACGTTAGGTTTCATGTAAGCATTTCCTGGTTGATAAGATGATGGTGGCCTAGTAATGGGCAACAGCGAACATTAAAAACTTAACCTGCAAACTTAAGACTGTTCTGACAGCACAATATCGATGTAACTAAGAGATTCGCAGGAGAAAATATGTTTTTAATGCATAGGTAGATCAACGACACTAGGTTCACACTATGGGCCTGATTCAGAGTCAAGGACTTAAAGGGATAGTTCGTAGAGTACACCAACCATACAATTAGATGCCACCTCCATGTCAACAAACTATATGGAAGGTTTGCCAGAAGAAAGCAGAAGACATTAAGAAATTAATGTCAGCAGGTTTGTAATAACAAAATAACCTATTTGCGGAGAGACTACAAAGCACTGCAGTGTGCACCAGCTTGCAAGCGGAACTAGTTGTGTTCTCCGCACACCTGCTCCCAATGTGTGATCATCTACAACTGTATGCAGCTCCGTATTCGACTGTGTTTCTATTTTGGGCAGGTCCGCAGGGGTGGCAATAATTGTGACATGTTTTTAATGAGATAATTATTTCTTGATGACGATTTCAAGTAGGACTCAAACTTGTGATGTCAATGGGTATAAAGTCTGGAGCTGATCCATAGCCAATAAATGGGAGATTTTGTGGACCTAGAGAATATTTGTTTTCATTTTTATACCCAAATAAGCTATATTCTATACTGTAGTAAAGCTCTTAGTTCTGAACATTCCCCTGGGTGTTCTCAGTGTCACCTTTACCATCTCTCCCAATTCACTGTATATGGAGCAGCTTCAGACTTAATACCTGATGACATCACACATTTTAGTTTTAGCAGTCTAGTTTTTGGATTTGAGTGAGAGTTGATTGTGTTCAGTCACATTTCTTAGACCACAGACATAACACACATACTAATGGTGAAAATCAGCATAGTTCCCCTTTCAAAAGGACTTTTTTTTGTATCAAGAACTAGGCTAATCCCTGCCTGTAAGAACAGCCCACAGAACATTTGTTTGTGCTTTATCTTTGCAATCTGTTCTGATTCATAAACTTTTTAGCTTTTCCATCATTGCAAAAATGATTCTCAATGGAGCTGTGTATCGCCATACAAAGCCACACTGTTTTCCTGCCCCAGTAGAATCTACTGAATGTACGCTAATACAAACTCCACTATTGTAATTCATATAAATAAGATTAAAGATGATATTCCATGGTATCGCTTTTTTAAATACAGTATTTCAAAGAGCAAAGGCATGAAATACAAAGCACAGTCCACAGATACTATTTATGGTAGCCCTTGAGTTTAGCCCTGAAATCAGTGGGATTATGGGAATCTACATAGAAACCGACTGCATTCCTAATCCCCAAGGTATAATACTGTATAAGGGGGAGAAAATCCACAATCCTCTAAATAATGCTTCAAGGAAGAATAACCTGTTTCAGCCACTAGACACGTTTCTTCATCATTCACCAGTGCTGACAGGAAACTGTTAAGTCACGCACTGTACTGGGTCAGCTGATCTGCTCTTTTCATCTCCCAAAACTGAGTGGGCGGGCTATTTATGAGCATCCTGCAAACATGACTTGTTTTGCCACCATGCCAGTCGCCACCAGCTAGGGTTCTTCTCAGTATGTAGGCCTACCCATGGGGTTTTTCAACTCAGTGCTCCTTGCATTGCTAATTATGTACATGTGCAAGTTGATACTCCTGCAGAAGAAAGCACTCTAACTGTATTTTGGCCACAATTAATGGGTAAAGTGGTGATACAAGTGAATCCTGATGGAACCAACTTAAAACACACAAAAGTGTTGACCACATTAAATGCATGCTAGGCTGACAAAACTGTTGTCAATAATACCTACATGTCTGCTGCTCTGCACAACCACTTTTAGTGAGGCCCACTATGCAGCTGCACTAGAGCAGTTGGTGGTTAATTGTCTTGCTCAAGGGCATGCACACACAGTTGTTTTTTTTTTTTTTTGTGGAGGTGAAAGTGCTACTCCCTCACCAAGGTTTTCCCAGCCTGTGGGAATTCAAACCTTCTGGTCATGACTCGCTTCTCCAAACTTCAAGTTACCACTGGCCCTTTTTAATCAAGTCCCTTTTAGACTAATGAACTAAAGCATTTTAAGAGGACAATGCTGAATTCTGACATTTAAGGCCGGTAGCGCATAACTCATATAAAGTCATGTTTACCCCCCATCCCTAACCTCTCCATGCGAGTAGAAAAAGAGTCACAATATTATATGGTTGTCTGACACATTTTTCCACTAGAAAGCATTCTGGTATGAGCATTCAAATGTCTATTTTAGTTCTGCATTCTGAGTTATAGGGATTGAGAGGGATGCCTCCAGCAGTTCCTCTACAGAGACAGGAGTGCTCTGGTTGTTAAAAGATTGCAAAAGACGAAGATGGCCCGTAGACCCACGTCGGCACCATGTGTCTCAACAGAGAGGGAGTGAGCTTACATTCCTGGAATCGTGACTTTAAAGCAAACAGCTAACAAGCAACAGCCTCAGTTAAGGTCAGGAATATGCATCTGTGTATTGTGTGTGCTTCAGGCAGCCTGTGTGTGGTTAGACTTCAGGGCTGAAACAACAGCACAAAGGAAACCCAAGCAAAAGGGTTACATGTTTGTGGTGCCCTCACCATTTATTTTCATCCATTATGAATATGAGCTAAAATAGGCTGTGAAACCTGAACAATACAAGGAATGAGCTACATTCTATACTATGCTGTTATTCACATGCAATTGTTCACATGCAATTGTTCACATTTTATAAAGTTTTTTCCCCCCAACAAGATGGGTGGTCAAATAAATGATTGGCACCCTATCTTTAATGTTTTGCTTGGTTTGCTTTTAGTCTAATTCTACTACATACAATATGACCGCTTGACCTAAATGATTTGACTTGATTTCTTCTTTTGAGATGCTCACTCAACTGTAGCATACATTTGAACGCATTTCAATGGGATTTCAGCAAGGAAGGTTTTCATTCAGATTCAGATTCAGACAACTTTAATATCCTCAAAAGGCTATTTATCTTGCAGTCAAATATACAAAAAACACAGATAGAAATAACAACAACAACAGCAACACATCATACACAAAGGTCCACAAATGGGCCATCCTGTTAAGACAATTCAGGTTGCATGGGCCATGGGAGTGCCTCCATAATTAAAGTAAATGTGCAGAATTAGATTTGTTTAATAACATGATTGCTTTAGGGATGAATGTGTTTTTTGTTCTGTTGGTTTTAACCATGGGGTAGTTAAACATGCGACCTGAAAGGAGCAGTTGGAATTCTGGGTGAAGGGGGTGTGAGGAGTCCACTATGATTTTGTCTGCCCTCTCCAGGACTCTTGTCAGGTAGAGGGATGATAGTGGTTGTTGATGCTGCCCAATGACCTCACAATTTGACCTCACAATGTTCCCCAGCTGGTTGCTCTGAGCCACTTTGGCATTCCCGCACCAGCATGTTGTGTTCCCGTACCAGCATTTTTTGTTCCCGTACCAGCATGTTATGTTCCCATACCAGTATGTTATGTTCCCGTACCAGCATGTCATGCAGTAAACTTTATTTGTATAGCACCTTTCATACAAGAATTGCAGCTCAAATTCAGTATTCAGTAGCTCAGAATACTCTCTATGAATGTTTTAGAAAACATAATCATGATGGTGCGATCAACATTGAAAGGTTTAATTTCCTCAAGAAATATATCCATTGCTGTCCCTTCTTGTAGATGGCATCTGTACATTGATCCCAGGAGATTGTTTTGTCAGTAACCAGGCCAAGCTATTTGTAATGTACCACTATTTCAATTGTCCCCCCTTTGATTACCGTTGAAGGTGGCTGGGTAGAGTTGCATTAAACATCGATTCCTTTGTTTTTTTTGTGTTCAAAATCAGATGGGATGATAGTCATTTACTGTAGTAGTAATAATAATAATAATGGCTGTATTTCTATTGGCTTTTCTAGTACATGTGCTACTCAAAGTGCTTCACAATGGAACGACTGCATTATTTTTCAGTATGGATCAGTCCATCTATCAAAAGAGATATGGGGGCACCTCAGGTTGTTTTCTGATCAACCTCTTGATGGAGATTTCAGTGTGTGACCTCAATCTAGAGCAGCGGTTCCCAAATATTTTCATGGCAGAATCCACCAGGAGAGACGTTACTTTGCTGGGAACCCTCCATATGTCTAGGGTTCATTTTAGCTCAATAGTACTACATTGGCAATTATGTCGCATTACATGTGTAGTCTGTTCACAAATGGTTCTTCACTTGGACAAGGATGTTCAGCTACTGTTGGCTGCTCATGCAACCTTTGGCACCCCCTCATCCAGCGACCCACCTGGCCAGGACCCAGGCCCATAGTTTGAAAAACACTTCGCTTGTCTAGAGCTCTGTAGCTTTTGCAGAGTTGCACTGAGATGAGAGTTAGATGTTATTCTGTTAAAAAATCTGATAAACAACTGAAAACCCACTGACACACATCTCAAAGGAATATACAGTCTGATGATAATGTTAGATCACGCCTGAAGCTGTTATGTGAATGGATTTAAGTGGAATGTAATTAAAAACAATATGTTGTAAATTGAGAAAAAAGAGTGGCAATAACTTTTGAACCTCGCTGCCAACACATTGAAGCATTTAGTTTGTTATGGAATACATCCTACAGTATTTAGCTTTGTCTTTGTCAAGGGTGCCAATCATTTCCAGATGGAGCCATTTTCTTTTTCATGTCTCAGCTCTTACGAAACGTCTTTTAAGAAATTCATGGGATATTGCTGGTATTGGGTTTGAGTTGCAGTTTTATCACTTACACTTAACCCTCATTGCAAAACATGGTGCATTTTAATTTACATTTTTCCCAAGTATGATAAACATTAATCACCTCTATATACATGTAACCTCCAGAGGGGAATATCACTGAACGTCTGAAAAATATCTTACTGTGGCCTGTCCTATGCTACATTACAGCACATGCCTTCACACTGACATGACAAGTGATACACTCCAGTGACAGAGCGGGAAAGTGTTTCTCATGTGATTGATTGAGGTGTGACACAAAACTAACCTTCAAAGCAGTCCTTTGTGCAATGGCATGTAAACTCATTTCACTCACTGTATTTTGCATACACCACTGTCTCACCTGCTATCTTCAAGACAGGACAGTGTAACATACAAAACTATAGCCTACCACAGGCATGGTGGCAACTGCCTGAGGGAAAAGCCAGTCATGCAAATATATTTTATGTATGCTACAATGCACACGTGAAAAGTACACTATGACTGACAGTTTGACAGTTGGAACTGTGCTCCAGTCTAGGTGAAGGATGAGGTTCTGGAGGCTTGCAGGAACTTTTCCCTTTGATTTACCTGCTTTTAAAGTCCCCGGGCTTTGAACTTATTACCTTGGGTAATTGCAGAGTGTAGAAATGGTCAGTGGATTTTGGAGCTGTGTGAAGTGGTTTCCATTTTATCTAGATGGCTGGAGAGTCCCTGGTCCCTAACTCCTGAGAGGTACCACTGATCAACCCATAGCGACAGAAAAGTGAGAAGGATTCACAATTAAAGGTTTATTTTTTTATGTTATTATTTTATATGCTTGTAATAACGTTATAAATTGAGTATGAAATTCTTTTATATAATGTAATAATTTTGTAAGAAACTGAAATCCCTTCAGCAAGTGTTTTAGTGCATTTCAAGTGTTATATTTTGATGGATAAACTATTGATTAGCCGTTCAACTGATCATATGTCAAAGCAGACACCTGAATTCAATTCTTAACTATCACAATGAGAGATGTACTTTTCCACTCCACAAAAACATTTCCTAAGACTCTGTCAAATGTTGACCTAAATTTGGCAGATGTCCAAAGTACACCAATATACACAGTTAAGCAATAGAACACAAGAGTGGTCAAAGCCATGATGTTATTTACTATAACACACTCCCTCTCACGTTCCATTACTTGCTTTTTATACAAAATCTTTTATACAAAATCTTATTTCATATTGTGAGTAAAATACTGAGATATCAAGTTTTTGATTAAGAGTCAACTCTTCAAATTGACAACATAAACATTCCAAATCGATTTTATTTCCCGTCAGTTGGTGATATTAGAATTTCCCTATCTGGGATAATAAAGTTTACATTGACTGGCTCAGAGGTTGGGTTAGCCTGACACATCAGACCCATGGAAAGTACGCAAGCTAGCTAACCTGTGGAGCTAGCTTGCGTACGTCCCATGGGTCTGACATGTCAGGCTAAGGTTGGGTCTGTGTATTAAATTAATGGACTCTGGGGCAAACAGTCTTTCAGCTTCACCACTGTAACGTCTGAACATTGTTTCCACAATAGACAAACAGGGACAACGCATGAGTCCGTGCTCCATTCTGGTTATGACGCGAATAACAGAAAGGAACAGAATAACACATTAATTGTCATTCGTCTTTATTTGACAACCCATACCCCACCACCAACCACACGCCATACTTGTGGCTCAAATTATAAACAAAAAGGTCTATTGCATAAAAAACAAAGAAACCGATTTCTGTTAATTGTACAAAATCAATGGAAAAAAATCACTCACCAAATCGCAGATGACCACAGGATATACCATCTGATATTAATGATGCTTTCATTTCTAAATCCGTGTCCAGATACATTGATGTTTTCACTGAAATGGGTTCTGTCCGTTAAGCATGAAAACCCATCAATGACATGATTTCCAATCAAACACTTAAATTAGTACAGGCAAAAAAATTATGTACCATAAAATTAAAGCATACTGTAAGTGGTAAACAATAACAGTTGTTGCAGTGCACATAAAAACAATAAATAATACTGGACACATAAGCATCTGTACATATTTAACTAACTAGCACAACTCAGATTGTTTTTAAGGGCTCATGAACAAAAATGCATAGTACGGTAATGCAGAGACTGCATGAAACACCCCTGCTAGCGTATACACCACCACATTAACACGTCATTTGCTTCCACACCTTGTTTGCAGATCACAAGAATATTTTTAGGTTAGGGTGTCATGAGGTCTCCACTGAGGTTAAGGTTACAGTTAAGGTAAGGTTAGTTTTATAAACAACTCACCAGCCACGGTGTGGGAAAAAAGATGCCACATTAACTGTCGACATAACATAAACTACCTTACGGTTAGAAAATGAACTGAGTTAGATCAATGCTACAGTCTAGAGAGATTAAGTATCCAAGTATTTCAAGTCATTCTGATTGATGTCATCTGTGTGTCTGCTCCTTGCTCCAAATGTTCTCTCTCTCGGTGGCAAAAAAACAAACAAAAAACAAAACTGTATAAGAAATCATCAAGCTCTCAGAGAACTAAGTCAAAAGCCCCATACCTGTTTCATGCCGGTTTAAGATGCCAGGGGATATGTTAGAAGTAACAGGGGTGGAAGAGAGAGAGAGAGAGAGAGAGAGATTAGGAGTGTGTTTTGGTAGTGCATTTACAAAAATTTTATTCAAACTCCTTTCAGACTTGCCCATGGCAGCTTTAAATGTTATTTGACACTATAAGACTGGGAAAAGAATTCCATGCAACCGCTATAAGTATGTTGAATAAAGTGAATACAGAGGGATGGAAAAGCTTCGATAACAGATTGGATATGATATTTCATTATATTGTGCATATAGTGCATTATGTGAGTGAGTGTACACACACACCAGTGCACAAGCGTGTATGACGTCCACTTCACAAAGCAAGCCGGTGGGTGATAACAAGGTCAACAAGCTGCAGTATGCATAAAGGGGTAAACTGTTTTGTAAAAGTGTGCTGTGAACTCAGCTGCGGAGTGGAAAAAGCTCAGAGGACTAGTAGGGAAACGACACACGGCACAGCCCGAGGTCGGTGCTAAACTAGTGCAACCACAATCCAATCAATATTTACATACTTGGGTTTCCATATAAGAAAGAGAGGAACCCATCAGCCTGGAAAGTGGTTGTGGTGAAATGGTGGAGGATGAAGAGGAGGGAGGAGGAGTAATGTGAGATAAAGAGTGAAACGATGCCAAGTTAATGTGAGACAATCCACTTTAAATGGGATCACCATGAAATTCTAAGATGAAGTAGCAGTGAGAACCAACACTGGTGATGAAGTGGCTGGAAACACTGGTTACACATTAAATAGAGACCAAAAAAAACAAAAAAAACATTACGCTTAGCATACACAATGTGGTTGTAGTGTAATTTGCTTTTAATGTGA
>OMKL01151179.1:0-11683 GCA_900302295.1 Parasudis fraserbrunneri | reverse complement strand
TCCGATGGCTTAGATAGCGCTAGCGCGGAGCCGGAGTTATGTATCACAGGCACTCATCTCGCACAAACACACAGCCCAAACAATGACCACAAATCTCTGATGGCTCAAACTACCTCCTGATATAATTATAGGATCAGGAAATTAACAAGACAGCGTGTCTGCTTCAGTGAGTGGGCAGGAGGGGTTGGGCGGGGGTCCTGGGAGTATATGAGTGTGAGTGTGTGTGTGTGTGAGAGAGAGAGAGAGAGAAAGAGTGTGAGAGAGAGAGAGAGAGAGAGAGAAAGAGAAAGAGGAGTTACTCAGGGCATTCTGTGCGGGTGCCCAGAGGTGCCAGCCTGCAGGCCTCCTTTATGATCACACAGATAACTGTCTGGCTGGGCAAGGAGATGACGAACGGGATAACCACGGATGGCAGACAGAACACGCACACGCGCAAAAGACTCTGTTTACTCTGTCTACAATGTTTACGGTTTGACTGAAATAACAAAGCATTTTCCACAATGAACAAAAATGAGTTTGTGAAGATTCCTTGGAAACGTGTGATAATAGTCACTTCTGTTCGTTCATGAGTCTACACTAAAAGATGATTTCATCCATCATCAAGAACATAATTCTGACCCAAAAAAATGTACTGCCTTCTCCTCTCTCTATCACAGCACTCTGTAAAACCTGTGCTCCCTCCCCGGCGGTAGACACACAGACATTATCACTCTTACTGCTGCTGCCTAATCTCTTTGAAATCTCACTGCACAGCGGAGGTCCCAGCTTGTCTGTGCTCAATCCCTCAATCTCACTCCGTAGAGTAAAAAAAAAAAAAGAGAAAACAGAAGGCAGAAAACTAAAACTGCTCTGCGCGTTCACAAAAATCTTCCCAGACTCGCTGGTCTGATATCTTAAAAGCAGATGAAAACAAAACAAACTCAAAAATCTTACTTTCATTAAAAAAATGTCCCCATATCAAAGATACCGGAGCCCGTTTACTTCTAAACGGCCGCAGGAGAAGCTTAGACACAGTTGGTTCACCCTTGCGCTGTCCCGTTAGAGGAGTGCCACACAAACAAGATTGCGTCACGGAAACAAGATTGTGTTGAAATGAAGAGAATGGCCATGAAAAGTCAGGTTTCACAAATAAAGATTAGATCGAGTCAGAGACTGTATCAAACCTTTGCACTGGAGCTCTCCATTAAAATGTAGTCTTTGGCCGGACTTACTCCTCATGCATAGACGAGGGCCTGCAAGTCATAGCTGGTCGATGAACAAAGACGGTTTCTCTATTTGCCCTTGGGTAATAATTGGAGACATCATTCTATATCTAATATCCTTACCTTAGTTAGTTAGTGTATGGGTAAAAATGAATCAGATTGATGTGGATTTAATCCACTGAAGAAATGTACCAGTGTCTAAATGGACATTCTTTTTAGTCATGTGTAATTTGTGAATTACTGTCTTTTTTTTTTTTTACATCTGTGACTTTAGTTCACAGACTGCAATTCACTTTCATGAAAATCTGTAATTGTATATTTACTGGTAATGGAAACAGATAATGCTGTGGCAGTACTGACTGCAAAAAAAACAATTCAATGTTGTAATCAGATATAGTACATACATCAAGCTGTGTTACATTAGTGTGTGGGGTAAATATATATTGGGTGGAGGAAAGTCATTAGAACAGAGATTCATGGCTGTGGATTTCTCATAATCACTGCACACAAAGGGCCTGTTTGGAAATAATGCCTTCTCACCTTCCCATGCTTATTTTTCCAGCTTCACCAATTGTTATTGAAAGGGCGAAAACTGGAATGGGGTTTACCTGAGAGACAGCTGTCAAGCAGGCTAACAGAGCAAACATTACACATTTATCCATCCCCACATGCAAACACACGGTCAGACAGACAAGCAAACACGTGTGCATAAACACAATTCAAATGTGAGAGGCAAGGCTCTCACTAACACCCGCTGGCCCTGCTGCTTGACAAATCTTTAAGGTCTCTCCCGTCCACTCCCCTGTTTGCTCTGTGGCTTATTCTCAGCGCTTCTGCATGTGTTTGTCTCTGCGTGGTTTGTGGGAGAGTGTGTGACTTCTGGGTGAGAGTGTCTGTGATGCTTTTTGTTCGAATGACAGCGTGTTTGTTTTAGGAGAATCCCTGTATCTTCCCTAGTTGTCTCAACGGTTGACACCCTTAATGTTATTAGCAGTTGACTGCTGGCCAACATCCAATTCTGATTCAGTTAATAGTGGCAGGCGTGTCAAATATGACCCTAATGATCGGGGGGCCTAATCTGCACAGGAAGACACTGAAGCACAGCAGAGAAAAGGCAATGAGAGAACGAAATAAAATGGCTTACATGTCACACATACTGTAACCTAACTGTGCGTGACTCGGGATCATCAGTGATCCCTTTTGTCACCTAAGCAAACAGGCACGAGAGCTAGATGATGAAAATCAAAGCCGAGCAAACACAACTTAGGAGTGTGAGTGAAATGAATGCTACTGATGTCATCACCACCGGCTCTTTTCAAAATAAACTCCCCCAACTCTGCACCCGACGGCACCCTGAGCAAAACAGAATTAGTCCGGCTTCAATCTGTCTGAATGTGTTTTTCCTGAGGGGCCAAAATGGGTGCCATTATAGTAAATGGTGTTAAGGGCAACCCCAGGCTTAGGCAGGGCTCTGGCCCATAGATCAGCAGCACACAGAGGGGTAGCGACTATGTTCGTGCTCGCCAGTGTTGATGCTGCTTCATCCCCAGGGAAACCAGTGTTGTTTCTATGGCTCCATTAGTCTTTAAAACACCCACCCCCTGTCAATATCAGTTATGTCTACCTACATCACCCTGGGAGTCCTGGCCAGCTTATTAGCTTGTTTCAACACTCTTTCAACCACTTAATTTCTGTATTAGCAAACCCATTCAGGCTGGAGGGTAGCCAAGCTGGTAAAGCACAACATTCAACAAGAAGAATGGTGGTGCCTTGTTGTCTCTGCAGGAGCTTAAAACAGGCCCTCCATTTGGACAGCTTTTCTGGAATGGCACTAGAGCAGATCAGCTTCACATACAGATCCCCTTATTGTCACCGGTCTCCTAATTGTCACGGACAAATGCTGAATTAAAGTTAAACCTGCACACAAACAATCCAACTGTGAGTCCTTGGTGACTGCAAGAGCCACAGCAGACCACTCACAATTTAATCAGACCAGTCTCTTAAAGCAAATGGAAAGAAAGTAAGTGAACAGCGCCCCACTCTGTCAACTCGGGGTAAGGCAACTGGAGATGACAGAATTGCTTTGCTGGGCAAGTTGTCAAGGGCAATAAGGCTTAGCGAAGCAAACAGGAGGTTGGCAAAGGCGAAGAGAGCGTGTCTGCAACACCTTCGTGTCACAGAAAAAGGATAATTAGGCTGTGCTGTAATAAGTGCACACAGATGCACGCACACAAAAACACAGACCCCACTCCACCCAGCCACACAGCCCCCCTCTTTTCACGGCTGTTAATTGGACACGTAGCTGTTAAAAGCACAACAGGGGTGCAGGGGGCTTTGTCGCCGCAAAACTGGGTCATGATTGAAAGCCAGAAGGGAAGACAACAATGATAAAATCTGTATGCATACAAAATGGGTGTGGGGGTGGGTCCAGATACTCCCCAACACCATCACCTGCCTATCCCCACCCTGCTCTGTACATGTCTGTGTATTGTTGAAAGTTCACACAGCTGGGATGAGACTACGCTAAACCTCCTTTTGTGTTTCTGTCAATATTCATGTTTGCACTCACATTATCCTCTGGCTTTAGCTCCCGTAAGTTCTGCGCTGCAGTACCATCACTACCGACACTAGCCGCTGATGTACGGCTCCACTGGAGCTCAGGGATCAGGCTGGCAGCAGATACAGACATGTTCTCTTTTTTTGTGGTTCTCCTTTTGTCTCCTCATTCTGACTATCCTGTTTTAGAGCACTTACTATGCAAACATATTTTAAAAAGAGAGAGAAAAAAACAGAATGAGGTATGACAGAAATAAAACAAGATATGCAAAACAAGGAAAACAAAACAAAACAAAATAATACACCACTAGAAATAAAAACAAGAGAATCATTTTTTTTAAATTTAGCTAGGTTGTTCCATTTACATTTTAGGAATTAAGTGGCCGCTCTTATCCAGAGTGACTGAGAGTCACCAACAAAGCAAACAAATAACAAGTAAGCTCATGAATGTTCAGAGCAAGTTACGGGTCTAATGGGTCAGGAGGTATGCTCATTTGAAAATGTAAAGTTTGACCTGATGGTGGCACTAGAGGAAAGGTCATGGGGTCACCAAAACCAATATGTTTCTTCCTCTAGGAAAGGTCAGGGTGTCATCAAAATCAAGAGATTTCTCCCTCTAAGGGTCAAGAATGTTCACAGCAAATTTTGGCCTGATGGTGGTGCTAGAGGAAAGGTCATGAGGTCACCAAAATCAACTGATTTTTTGAGGGATCATGAATGTGTACAGCAAATGTCACGGCAATCCTGCCATTACTTTTGGAGATATGTTGTCAGGACCAAAGTGGTCAAGGACCAATAATCATTGCCATCCCCAGGCCTAGAGCCCCTGGCTTGCTTCGCTAGTGGGGCTAAAAACGAGGAATATTAAGGGAAAATTGACTCCGCCCAGGAAGAAGCCAAAAATAAGTAGCTAAAAATAATGTAGCCAATTAATAAATAAGTGCTGAGGACATAGAAGGTGTTTCAATTCAAAAGAAAATAATATGATAAATACACAGAGAGCAGACATAGCACCAGAGCCAATGGGTTACCAGGCATAATGCACCAGCACAGCAGGCTGACCAAAGCAGGCTAACCAAGAAGCCCTCAGTGTAATGTCAGCATTAGGACACAATGTGTTAGTGATGTGCAGGTCAGCTCTGACATCACCCAAACCAGACGGCATTTGCCATTCATCCACCCGCAACTGCCCAACACCTGGACGATTATAAAGATCCTAGATCCGCATTCGCATAAACCCGCATTTTTTTCATCAGTTGAGTAAAATTGGCTTAACGAGGAGGCCAGACCCAGTAAGGTGCCGTCACACGTGTCAGAGATAAACATGGGAAACATTAAGCTAATTTACCAAAGAATAGTCTATATGATACTTTATATTACTATTATGTCAATCTCTTCTGCCCACAACCCACCCGTAATCATTCACAACATTTATTACTGACCCTCACCTGCTCAAACCGCGAGTATACCCACGGGACCTGCGGGTCACAAGTCAACCTGCACATCACTACAATGTGTTGCCATCAGGACACCACAAACATGAAACGTATTTGGAGTGTCTGTGTAACTTATGCCGCCTCACAGTGGAGGCCAAAACAGACACTCCCAATAGGTCAACACAACAGGAAATTTAATATTTATTCATTGGGGATTAACTGTAGCACCATAAACATGATCAGGAGAGAGCGCATGGTAAACTGAAGGAGCAAGAGATCGCCCTGCATGTCCAGTACAGTTGTTAACATCTCACAACATGAGTTCAATTAGGAGTGCCTGGATAGGTCACCTGAAATGGGGAAAAAAGATTGGAACAGTAGTCTGTGCCAAACCACGGGCATAAAAGGTCTAAAAGGCATTAAACAAAAAACACAAAAAAACAGGTGTACCTTAAAATAAACTGTCTACCATTCTATGGGTGGCCAAACACTTGTATCTATCCCATAGCCGATGTAGTCTGAGATCATTGCCCTCCACACTCTTTGCTCCAGTGTGTGTCTTCTCTGAACCAAAGAGCCCTATATGAACTCAATCTCATGTTGCTCTATTTGAGATGCATAACAGTTTATAAATGTTTTAATGTTTACAGAGATCTATCAATAGGGGGAAGCCGGAGGAATTAACATGCTTCATGCAGCAGATGTGATGGTTAAGAAAGGTATAAAAAAAGATGACCGGGGCTTCCTAACGCTTTCTTAGGCCTTTCGGGCAAATAGCACAGATCAGAATCAAATGGGCCAAAATGTCCTTTTTGCCTGAACTTTTCAGCTGGGTTTTAGAGCTCTTCATTCTGTAGCATAGAAAATGCTCTTTTTAAATGTACCATCAGCATAGACCCTCTCATGTGTGTCGTAATTCTTCTGCCCAAATAAGGGAGGGCGGCTCCTTCAGCATGGGAAAATGAATGGGTTGTTAAACTAGCTGTCTGTGGTTCACACAGGCTCTTTACCTTGAATGAGGTCTTCTAATAACTATTTCTCCCTCTGATAAGGCAGGGAATTTAGAAATTTAGAAATGTAGAAAAAGCAAAAACCGCTCGCCAAAACTAACTTAGCATTGCAGCTCAAGTCCCCCGATGTCACCAGCTGAAGTGAATTCTCATAGTGGGGGCGTAACAAAATTGACATGTCAGGTCATCATATCCCCGAATAACAGTGTCGGGGTTATTATGGATTCACCCCAACCGCCGCCACAGCACATCCTACATGTGAACACGATAACTTGAATAGCTTTCACTCTAATCTTTGCACATTTGCACATTCATGATCCCTAGAGGATGAACCCTATTGATTTTGGTGACCACATTACCTTTTCTCTAGTCACCATCAGGCCAAACGTTCAGTTTTCAAATTAATGTATCTCCTGATCCATTAGTCATAGTCATGAAACTGATATCCAGAGATGCATCTACTTATGGACAACACATTTGCCATAAGGACCTATGAAGTCCACCATACTGGAATGTCCGCCATCTTGGATTATTGGAAAAACACTTTTTTCCCTTCTCCCCCTAACCTGTTCACCAGATTCTCACCAAACTTGCTGTGTGAAATCTGAGGACTAACATCTTCAAATGTGTCATTTAGATAATTGATAGACCAAACCATATGACTGCCAGATCAAATTTCAGAAAAACGCATGGTAAACAGGAAATTATTCATTACTTGTGAACGCACTGTCCGATTTCCACCAAACTTGACAAATATGTTTGCCTTACAATAGCAAGGAGACCTGCGAAGTTCTGAGTCATCTTGCACCATGGTGGTGGTATTCTCATAAAACTAAAAACATTAACTACTCCTCAACTGCTCGGATTAGGAGCATGGTCAAAGGGTGGATTGAGAATTTGGGCCGTTCGGGGATACATCCGCTGTCAGTCACCAAGAGCATGTGGACACATTATTTCAATCACATTAAATATGGATTGGAATATTACACTAAAGGCCAGTAAAAAGCCAAAAAAACAACAACGCAAAAACTAAACAAAACCATGAAGCAGAGATGGAGTGGTGTCAGTTTCCTCACAATAAAAGCCCATAGCCTTTCATACAAGTTCTCCAAAAGACCAGCTACACACACTTCCTGAGCCATGTTTTTACAGCGCCACACAAAATCAAAGAGTGCTGGTTTGCTGGGTACATTATGAAACAGTCACCTACAAAGTCTGCTAGGAAGGCAAATAGAGATACAGGCATGGAACAGAGGGAACAATGAATCAGAAAAGCACCTTCAAGTGACACCTGTTGTGGAGCTGGAAGAGCAGGGTGGAGGGATAGGAGGGGACAAAGGCTGAGCTTTCTGCTGCTTTTGTAAAGAGCCGGTAGACTTGTTTGCTTTGGAGGTGTTGCCCCTGTTGCCCCAGCGGCGATGTATTGTGGGGACGCCCGTGGCCTTTGTCTGCTGACACGAACAAGGGTGTAGAGATGGGGGGATGGACAGCGATGCGTAACGGAGTCCCTTTAGGACCGACTCTAGTGGGAGAGATGATCCTGACAAGGATACCTGCATGAACACCACAAATCCTTACCAACAGGAACTAACCAGAACGAAAAGAAAGATAGGAGTGTGATCACATTTCTATGATTTACACAGTTATACCTAGGTCATTCTTTTGCATAAGATACAGTAGCAGAGTGAATTCGTTGAATAGTGTTCAACTTTAGTCATGACCTCAAGTTGTTTGTGGTGTTTTGTGTACTGTATATTATATACCTATTGTATTTCTATATATTGTGTCATTTTTATCTGAACTCCTTAATGCAAGCCAAGATTATCATCTGAGGTAGTAAAGTAGGCCTACGGCACTGAGCTGAACAAGTACATAGAGGTGTTCAGCGGTGTGACTTGAGGATGACAGGAAAAATGAAGGAAGACTAGATGACGAATACCATACTTATATACTTATAGTATATATACTTATACTATATTCCTCCTTTTTCTCTCTTTATTCTCTCTCCCAAAACACAGTCTTTTGACTAAGAACACAAAACAAATGTGCCTTTTCAGCACCAGAATATGAGGGATGAAGTTGAAAAATGGCGAAATACTGAACAGATAATTTGCAGTTAAGCTTAGTACAGAAACTAGTGGAAATCCACCCTGGCAGGGTAGGGTACTTAGGGTAGGGTGCTCAGAGAGTGCTCCTGCAGAGTCAGAAGCATGCCAGCCAAATTTATGGGATGCAAAAAGCACTGACAGAAAAAACTTATAGGGCTAAGTGAGCCTATCTCTCCACACCTCTAGCATTATCTCCCAGTCCATCTGCCACGTTGTCAACAATAAGACGGGATGAATCCATACTTCAAACAGAAGGTGTAGGCAAACGACTTCATGACTTCTTGCATTCAACACACGGTATGACCCGTTTGATGATCAGTCCTGTGCATTCAGCCAGTGTTCGTTATCAATAGAGAAAGCTGTTGAATGCCAAATGCAAAATGCACAGCTAGCGGAATCAACCTGTTCAAACAATTATGGGTTAAGGACTGCCATTCCCATGACGAGGTGTGCCAGGGAGCTTTGAAAGTGTGATGAGTCAGGGCAAGCTCTAGATGTATACTGAGTCACAGAAATAGAGAGTGTGTGTGTGTCCTGTTTGATTTTTAAGAGCTCCTATTCTTAAATAGTCTTATCTGTCAACACTTTTAAATTCCTCTGAGAGGCCAGAACAAAGAGCTTTCCCATCATTACTCACCCAGGTTTTTCCCCAGAGCAATGTAGTGTGTTTGTGTTCAGTGGTAATAACAGTAGGTGTGAGGCAATCACACGTCGCAGAGGGTATAGTACTCTGTACGTTTGTGAGCGATATACACTGTATAGGGTAGATAGATAGCGCCTTTCTGTGGTTTAACAGCATCATTTTCTGTGTGTATGGTGTACAGTCTGCAGGCTTGAGGGCCTAGTATACCCTGTCCATTACAACACTTATCTGTCAGCAGCCTCTATTTGCATAAACAAACCAATGAGGGCATTTCTTATGTGGCCTGCATTCATTAGCGGCCCTCTTGAAGCTGTGGCGTGTTTTGACACACTGCGTCTTGGCACTTAAAATATTTACACAGGTCGGGACCACCAACAGTACCGTGTCTTCTCTCCTCCCACTTCCAAAGACATTCCCTTGCATATCGTTAAGCTCTGAATTCTCACTTGGCTTTCTGACATGACATTTAAAGAGTTGCTCCAGCTTTTACACTTCACCTTTCACCCACAGTTTCTGTCAAAAGGGGGATGCCATCCATCATTTTGAGGGAAGAAAAGCAGAGCATTTGGAGGAAGATGAGTGAGAAGTTACATGTTTGATCTGTTGAAATATTTGCAGAAGGATTCCCCAATGTGAGTGCTTAAGCATATCTGGGGGAGTTTCCCACATCTGCTGGTGTGTGTGTGTGTGTGCCACTACAAGCTTCAACTAGACATGTGCTGTTGGTGGCCAACAGCGTGTATATCCCCGAACGGCCTGGATTCTCAATCCACCTTTTGTGACAATGCCCCTAATTCGAGCCATTGAGGAGTAGTTTATGTTTTTAGTTTTACTAGTGCAGTGCCTGTTCAAAACGTGCCTGTTCGGAGCGCATGCCCGTATGGCATGTGTGCCCATTTGTAATGGGCCAATTGCAGTGTTCTTGAGAACCGCGCCTCCAATCAACTTCATAGTCGACACTGCACTTTCTTCGGCAATACACCCGCCAAGTGTGAAGTTGATCGGATGAGCAGTTCTCGAGATAATGGAAGGACAGACATACAGACACACAGACAGAGATTCCTTCCATTATAGTTGGATAAGAATTGCACCACCGTGAGGCCAGATGACTCAGAACTTCACAGGCCTCCTTGCTATGGTAAGGCAAATATATTTGTCAAGTTTGGTGGCAATTGGATCAGGAGATACACTAATTTGAGTATTGAATGTTTGGAGAGGTCATGGGGTCACCAAAGTCAATAGGATTCTTCCTCTTGGGGTCATGAATGTGCACCGCAAATATGAAAAGATTCGGATGAAAGCTATTAGAGATACACAAATTCAAAAATGTAATGTTCGGCCTGATGTTGGCACTAGAGGAAAGGTCACGGGGTCACCAAAATCAATAGAGTTCATCCTATAGTAGCCATGAATGCGCACTGGAAATTTGAAAAGATTTGAATGAAAGCTATTTGAGTTATTAGGTTCAAAAGTAGGATATGAATGTTTGGCCTGATGGTGGCAGTAGAGGAAAGAGCATGGGATCACTAACATCAATAGACTTCTTCTTCTAGCAGTCATGAATGTGCACAGCAAATTTGAAAAGATTTGAATGAAAGGTATTTGAGATACACTAATTCTAAAGTTGAAAGTTTGGCCTGATGGTGGCGCTAGAGGAAAGGTAATGGGGTAACAAAAATCTAAAGACTTCTTCTTCTAGGGGTCATGAATGTGCACAGAAAATTTGAAAAGATTCAAATGAAAGCTATTCGAGATACACTAATTAGAAATATTTTAATTTGGACTGATGGTGGTGCTGGAGGAAAGGTCATGGGGTCACCTAAATCAATAGGTTTCATCCTCTAGGGGTCATAAATGTGCACCGCAAATTTGAAAAGATTCGAATGAAAGCTAGTAGAGTTATCAAGTTAACACAAAGGATCTGTGGCTGCGGCGGCTGTCGTGGTAAATCCATAATATCCCCGACATTGTCACATAATGATTTCACCTGGGGGATAATTGATGTACTCATCCAGTTATTTCACTCAGCTTTGTTGGAGGACATCAAAGGTATGTTTATTGAGACATCAGTGGGCTAACTTGATATGCCCACTGGCAATAAGGGCAACACAATTAATCTACATTTTATCGAAATTGCAATATGGCTTTTTTAGGACAATTTCCACTGCTGCAATATTTGATAAAGGCAAAATGTGTGTCAATATACCATTGTAAATGAAGTGTTGTGGTGCTGCAGAGAAGCCCTGGCCTACAAATCATATTCCACAGACTTAAGGACACATTTTTGTTATGTGCAAAAAAAACAAAAAACAATCATGTCATGATCATTTTAATACTTTTTCAGTGAAAAGTAAATTAAGCAAAAATGATCATAAATTAAAATATCTTGAATCATATCACAATTGCAATGTCTGTCAAAAGAATTGCAACAATTGCAACCACTGGCAATATGCATTCACATGCACTCTCCCTCCATCAACTTGCATTCACATGCGCTCTCCCTCCAACTTGCATTCACATGCGCTCTCTCTCCATCAACTTGCATTCACATGCGCTCTCCCTCCATCAACGTGCATTCACATGCGCTCTCCCTCCATCAACGTGCATTCATGCCTCAGGTCAACCTGTTTTGTGCTAAAATCTCATTACATCTGTCTGTGAATATACATACAGCCCCGTAACACCGGATAATGTAATAATACCGGATAATGTAAAAACTTTTCATAAT
>OMKL01151095.1:0-18406 GCA_900302295.1 Parasudis fraserbrunneri | reverse complement strand
TCATGGAGAATGTGGGAGCCGTGAAGGAGCTGTGTAAGCTGACAGACAACCTGGAGACCCGCATCGATGAGCTGGAGCGCTGGAGCCGCAAGCTGGCCAAGCTCCGCCGCCTGGACAGCATGAAGAGCACCGTGAGCGGAGGCACCATCAGGTGGGAGGAGGAGTCAGTGATACAGTAGCTAGCCATCAGGTGGGAGGAGGGGTTAGTGATACTGTAGCTAGGCATCAGGTGGGAGGAGGGGTTAGTGATACAGTAGCTAGCCATCAGATGGGAGGAGGAGTTAGTGATACTGTAGCTAGCCATCAGGTGGGAGGAGTTAGTGATGCAGTAGCTAGCCATCAGGTGGGAGGAGTTAGTGATGCAGTAGCTAGCCATCAGGTGGGAGGAGGAGTTCGTGATACAGTAGCTAGCTATCAGGTGGGAGGAGTTAGTGATGCAGTAGCTAGCCATCAGGTGGGAGAAGGAGTTCGTGATACAGTAGCTAGCTATCAGGTGGGAGGAGGAGTTCGTGATACAGTAGCTAGCTATCAGGTGGGAGGAGTTAGTGATGCAGTAGCTAGCCATCAGGTGGGAGAAGGAGTTCGTGATACAGTAGCTAGCTATCAGGTGGGAGGAGGGGTTAGTGTTGCAGTAGCTATGATGTTCCAGAGAACAGCTATGATGTTTGACACACTGCAAAAACCAAATTCTTAACAGTAATTTATTCTTGTATTAAATCTTAAAATCGTATTTACTTAAAAGAAGTGAAAAACTGTGCCAATGCGGTGAGCTAATTTCTCTTGTTCCAGTACAAATGAGCTTGTTTCAAAGATTTTCTCAAGCCAAGCTAAATCATCTTGAAACTGGGGTGACCCGACATATTTTAAGATATTTTTGTCATTGTCAGCAGAAAAATAAAACACCAAGAGAATAATCAAGTAGGCCTAAAGGTGTAGCTTTTTTCTTTTTTTTTCTTTTTTTTTTAAGTAGTACTTGAAGTAGAAGTGAATGAAGGAATGTGAATTAATGATATTTGTGATTCGTGTCCATCTAGCCAATCAGGAAGTCAGTTCAGCAGGACAGGAAGTGGCCCACTGAAGAGGAAGACGGTGAAATCTGGGAGCAAGGTCTGTGTTCAGCCCTTGTACATCTAAGGACCGTGTCACACATACAGTACGTCGATCGCAGCGTGAGAGTGAGCGGTATTTGTATTCAACCTGTGTGTTTGTTGTCATCGCAGAGCCCATCTCCAGACCAAGGCTGCATCAGCCAGAAGTTCATGCAGGGGACTATCCTGGCGCTGGTCATCGTCATGGCCTTCAGGTCTGACAGAGAAATGTCTCCTTGGTTATAAGGAGGGGACAAAAATTACACGACCCCTCATTCCCTGCACAGTCATGATATCGTTGTGGTTTTGTTAATGGAGAGACGTATTCAGGGGTGCGATGTCCTTTTTATGTGGGGTATAGAGTTTATCCACACTTTTCAGCGAATACAATCTTTAAATCTTTCTTGTTTTAATTCAAACTATGCATTACAGTATGTAGTATCACACTGGTGTTATGTGAAAATCAGACTGGAGTTGAGTTTGTAGGTCATAGTTAAGCCACTGTTTCGGTGGATGTAATCGGTCATCGTTGTCTCCTGCAGTGTCATCTCCATGTCCATACTGTACGTGTTGACTCTTCACCATCGAGGAGATGCTTCTGAAAAAGCTGGGTATGTCCCCATTCAGGAACACAATAACTCAATAACTGCAATCACTCAACTTTCCACCTTTCTCCTTTACTTTGTTTCCGATGCATCTTTATGTCTCCACCGTCTTCTCCAGCTACGTGTCCTCCTGTGTCCTCTACGTCTCTTGGATGCCCTTCTTCTCTGCTACTGTCACTTTCTGTCCGCCAGTCTGTCCATGGTATGCTCTCTCTACCTCTGTCTCTGTTCTGTTCTGTTTTCCCAGTCATTTTCTCAGTCTTATCTTTGATCAATTATTAGGTTGGGTGTTTCTTACAGGGTGCCTGAAATGAGGTTCTGTCAGGTCAGTCTTTGGCGGCATGGCTCTGCTCTTAGGGGTGCTCCCTGCTGCAAGAGAGGCTACAGAAAAAAATAAAGCATAACAACATACTGAACTGAAAACCATCACCCTTACCCTTAGGGTAGTTGCATCTGGTACAGATCAGAACCAGAGCAGGTGGAGGCTGGGGTGATGGTGGTGAAAGCCTGACTTGCAGGTAGCAGCAGCAGCAAAGCAGTGGCACAACATCAATGCACAGAATGGGTGTGGATGGGGAGGTCTGACTTACTAACTATGACTTGGAGTGTCCTGTCAACTTGCTTCACCCATTTTTTGATGAGTCACATATCTGAACACCTTAAAGTCGCCTACTATGCAATTCATGTATAGCCTATGTTTATATATATATATATATTAAGTAGTATAAGTCCAACTTTGATTCTTGCAAAAGTAAACAGAATGTCAATTATTTCAACAATACAGTAACACAGTTTATAATAAGTCATTTGTCGTCATTTAAAAGACAGCATCCTTTTCACCACCCACATTATGTTCTCTGAACGGAACAGGTCCAGATCTGCCTACGAATCCTCACATAAAGGATCGTCCACGTCTCAGGCCACCACCTCTGCACCACAAAGTGAGTGGCCGTCTTCACCAGGGTCAAACCTTGAAATCACACCGCACCGTTTGTCGTTTTAAAATCACTGCAGCTCCGCCAGCTGATTCGCTAATGAATATCTGTTCTGTTTAGATGCGGTGCCATCCTCTCCGTCGTTGTCCAATCCTGCAGCTTGTTGTCCCCCCACAATTGCCACAAACAACCAATCAGCCACTGCTCTTTCACCGAGTACCAACCAATCCACTGCAGGTAAACAGGAACGGCACAATGCATTGCACCAACATGAGCTGTTTCACTTTATGATGACATTCACCCACAGTACATTTTAAAAGAACAGTTCACCTTTTTAACAAGCCAGTCTGATTTGCCTGAGAGTCTTGAGTGTCCCTTCGGTCTGTTCAAAGAGCACTTGCGCCAAAACTTTGGTCTTTGAGATATTGAGAACAAAACATTTTAGCATCGTGCTAAGCATGCTAGTGAGGGTCAATGGAGGGCATGAAGCATGAATATTGCTTTGTAATAGAGTATTATAGTAATAGGTGGACTTAAAGGACTCACAGTTTGTGACAAATCATACACACTTGTTAAAAATGTGGACTATCCCTTTAAAGTCTCTGACAATGTATATTAGAATAGCTTCAACAGTAATGTGGCCTGGTTGCCCGATCTGTCCGGAATTTACAATTGCTAAATTAAAGTTACATCCAAAACCATCTCTTTAATTCTCGTCCTCCTCTAGATATAAGCAGCTTGGTCCCCACGCAAGGCACCATCAATAAGAAGGCCAAGTCAAGACCTATGGACAAGGATGGCCGAAGTAGGAACCGCCTGAGTCATACCTCTGCACCCCTGTACTTCGCCAAGTCCAAGAGGCCTAACCCTTCAGACGTGGAGGAAGTGGGAGCCACCAACCGTCTACCTGGGGGGCAGCAGCCACTGCCACGCAGACAACGCAGTATACACACAGAGGGTACATGAATACATACTGTACTGCACTGTACACATCACTTTACTCGCATACAGTGAAGCCCTTTGTTTGACTGTTGACTACCACTGAATGTCATGGCGTCGGCTCATACAGTAGCTTTGTATTCTGTCACAGGAGAAAGGTCAGCCCCCTCTCTGACAGGTCTACACATCCTGGAGACACACCAACAGATCACAGCACAAAGGTGTCCAACACCTGAGAGCTGCAGGTGGGATAATACACGTGCTGTCGTATTCGGTTGAAATGATGATGCTCTTTAGTGTCACACGGCAGCTTGAATTCAAGCATTGGCGTTCTTCAATTGTTTTTCTTTTATGTTGACTCTAGCTACACAGTATCCCTCCATGGAAACAAGAACTCCTCCATCTCACAAATAACTTTATACATGACGTGAGTACATGAACAGCATCAACTCCAGCAGACATGTATCGTGCAAACAAAAGGTTCTGCAACTGTACTCACACATAACACTTGGTAGACCAGTTTCTCTACCGAGACATAGAGTCATTTTTATTTTTTTTACTGCTCTGCAGGGCCAGCTACAGTGTATGGGTTCAACAATGTGGAGCCACCAAAGGACGGTTATGTCCTGACCACACGGAGACAGAGCTCTATGGTGGACAGACTACATCTACCAAGGTACATGCAGTAGTCCATCCAGGGGTAGGAAATGCACAGGGGCCTGGGGCAGTCATGCCCGAGAGAGTTGAGAAAATGCCCTGAGGTACTGATTATTGGCACAAGAAATGCTCCTTGAATAAATAAAAATGTTATAAGAAAAAAGAAAAGAAAAAGCCCATAAATGCTGAAAAATATCCCCCGAAATGTGTTCACAAGGGTAAAGGTAGATAGATAGATACTGTAGATAGGCAGATAGATAGATAGACTCTGTAAATAGATAAATAGGTAGATAGATAGATAGATAGATAGATAGATAGATAGATAGATACATAGATATAGATAGATAGATACTATAGATATAGATAGATAGATAGATAGATAGATAGATAGATAGATAGATAGATAGATAGATAGATAGATACTGTAGATAGATAGATAGATAGATACTGTAGATAGATAGATAGATAGATAGATAGATAGATAGATAGATACTATAGATAGATAGATGAATAGATACTGCAGATAGATAGCTAGATAGATAGCTAGATAGATAGGTAGATAGTTAATTTCCTAGCCTGTGCGCAACAATCATATTTCTCAAATGCCACAAAGACATTATAGCCGTTTATACCGAATCTCTCTCTCTCTCCTCTCCCAGGGGACTCATCACCTTTGGTCAGTGCCAATCCTGTCTTTCCAGGACGTCACCTATCATTTCCGTGTCTCTCTGTCTGTGAGTAAAAATAGCAAATAGGCTGTCCCACATTTCCCACATGTAATCACACAGAAGTTTTATCGTATATGATTATTAGGTTTTATGCTTAGAATTCTTCAGGGAATAACTTTTTCAGCATGGGGAAAAAACAAAACATAATCAACTAACAAACTCTAAGACCAAACCCATCAATGAATAAACGAATGGACTATGAGGGGACAGCCATAAAAGATAGTCTCTGACACCATGGACCATGAGAATCAGGGATATAGTGGAGGGTAAACCAATATACACTCAGTTTACCCACCTTTTTATTTGGGAAATAAGAGTTTACCCATCTTTTCAGGCTGTTACACACTTTCAGTAACTTTGTTTTCCACACTTTCCTTTGGCAGAGTGAAGTGGGTTGTGCCCCTGTGGAGGAGAATGAAACAGCCCCATCGTACTCCGACTACCATTTTCTCATTCAAAGCAGCTGCATGTGAGGGGGAGGAGCCTGACCTGCGCCCCAGTGCCTTTTTAAAACAAAACCTTCATTTCTTCTCCATGGCTCAAGTTTGTCCACTGTTGTGATGAGAATGGATAGTGTCTGTCACTTGAACTTGAATTTTATTTTTGAATTTTATAGAAAACTATCCACCACAACTCCTTCCTTACATACTTATGCACATGAAAATTCAGACATCTCGTTTTGATGCAGAGTTCACTGGGCTTTGAAAACGCTATCGTTAAGTCTTACTCGTTTTGTATCTGTGTCACTGAATATGGCTTTTCACTGGACGCCAGTTGAAGTCACCGTAAATGACAACTGTAGTGTCTCACTATTAACTACTATTGCAAACATATAATGTCCCATGGCTATATACTGTAACTCGCTTTATTGCTGATCTCACAAAGTCTTCCATACATACAAGAAGTGCGGGCTAGTAAGGCTAGGAAGAAACTCTAGATGACTGAAGTTTTTCTGTCTTTCTATTATTCTATAAACTACCATATGTAGGCTACACTGAAACTAGTATCAACAGAAAATACAAAACACTTTTATACACTGGAAAGAAGATCTTCTGGCTTCTACTGATGGCCTCAGTGAATTAATTGCCTACCCATATTCATAATATACCTCAATGGTGCACACTGTCCAGTCCTGGACTTCTATGGTAGTAGTAGTAGTAGTAGTAGTAGTAGTAGTAGTAGTAGTAGTAGTAGATGTAGTAATAGTAGTTCCTGGCTGTTGTAGCCTTTCAGACTGAAAAATTCACTGTCTCCTTAAAAGGCTCATAACTATACACTGTACAGAAGAGAGAATACTTTGTGGTATTTGAATATCAAATGCAACATGGTACATGAAATTATTAAATAAAACTGGTACGCATATGCATATTGGTACGCTAAAACCCTCAGCACCTAAACAAAGAAGTAATTCTGAAACACTTAATCTTAATTTTAGTAGCAGTTTCACTGGATGGCATGAAAAGACTGGATGCAGAACCTTAAAGTTACTGGAAACAACGCACAGAAGTGTAGAAACACTGCAAGCGTCTGATAATGGAATTATATGTCCAACACTGGCAATACTTCAAGAACACTGGAAAAGCTTACACTGTATCTTGCCAACTGGATGGAATGCTGGTATAGCAGATTGCATATTATTTCAGGTGCATGGCCAATCATTTCTCCTTAAAATGAGTGCAGCAGAGGCAACTCAAATACTGCTCAGGCCTCAACTATGGGGAATACAATTTATGACTTGGTCACAAAGTTAAGCTCAGTCATACACACTGCAGATATGAATAATGGATCTGATACACTGGACGATTTCATTTATTTCTCTGGATATTTTAAACTACTTGCCTGCACCAACACAAAAAAAAAGAGTATGTTTCGTTGATATAACAATGTTTGAACTGTGTATAATAGCCTATTCTTTTTTATGATCCTTTCTTATTGTTTACTGAGTAATATACTCCTTCTCTGCGTCCACTTACCATGCAATGTTTAGCGTGTTTGGTTTAATGTTATTGAGGTGCAACATGAGTGTCCAGTTAATATTAAGTGTTGATGTTTGGATTCAGAATGAAAGCCCCTCATATCAAATCTCACATATACTGTAAATCAAAATGTCATTGGAAAAAAAAGCCATTAGCCAAACTGATTTGTACTGAATTGATCAAAATCCAAAAGCACTGTACAATGCTTTCAGTATGATAGTTATAACTTTCATGGGTAATGTTCTGTTTTAGCTTATTTATAATGCACCACCTAGCATAGTGAAACCAGCATAGCACTTTTTGCACTGTATATATGAACTCCTTTAGCTCTTGCCAGTGGATCCAACTGGTTTCAAATACTCTGGTAGAAATGCATTAAATGTAACTGTATAGCTTCATTTTGTAACAGCCAATGCTCATTTTTATGTCATGTGTTTTATCATATTATTTTTATTGTTCATACTTTTGTTGTGTTATCAATAATATGTTGTGTTATATATAATATGGAATCCAGTTTCAATCAGAAATTACTAATAGGCATGTAATTGTTTCACACATTACACAAACACACATTTTTTTCCCTGAACATAAGATTTTCTCATTATAAACCTTTGCCAAGTGAAAAGTCACAACACTAAAATAAGTTGATCATTTTGATAAAGTCACTACCACCATTACATTAATCTATTATTCTTACTCATCCCCCAACACCATTGACATCCCTGCTTGATTGTGTTTTTAATTAGCACATGATCATTACATTTTCGAAGTTTTTTTGTGAAGAACATGCTGTCATAATATGAATGCATGTAGTAAATAAAATTTTGATTGAATGAAGTGTGTGTGTGTGTTTGATTATCTGGAGGATTCTAGCAGGTAGAGGATAGGACGACGAGGCATTGACGTAGAGCTCTAAATAGCAGTGTTGGATTCTAGTTGCCGAATCCGTCCACTAGATGGGAGCAAAGTAGTAGTATTTTATTATTATTAGAACACATTACCAGTTAACAACTAAAATATATCCAAATTATGAAACACGTACAGATGCAAATTCTAAAAGTTTTCAAAAACTATAACTTACAGAAACATTGGAACAAAGATTTTTTTTTAAAAACAACAGCAAAATATGGACGTGTTAATGATTTAGGACGTCACATAAACGTCACGGACAAACCAGGAAATAGTAATAAGTACGTGGCCTTTTCCTCTTGGATCCATAGAAGCAGGAGCATCTCTGCATATCAAAATGGTACAGTAACGGAGTGAATTATTGTTTGTCTAGCTACAAGACTAATATACGACCACAAGTCGTTTAGTTTTATACCGTTATTTGTCTTTTCTTAAACTAAACTATTTATTTACTGTGCAGAATCGTCCATCTTGTGGCTACGCAGGCCTAGCCACATTAGCAAGCATCCACCACATTCATTGACACACACTAACTTTACACACTAATTACTCTATCAAAACCAAACTTCCTTGCCAACTGTCAATGTTGTTGGGTCAATTAGCTAACTTTCAATTATGTTTGAATCAACACTTGCCAAGAGCTAGCATTTAGGGTCCGTGTAAAATCTGTACATTCAAGTGGTATGCTGGACCAATGCACTATTTATGGGACACTTACTTATTACACTTCCTCAGCACACTACAGCTGAAACCCATACCGTGTATGGACGGTGCTGTGAAAAATTGTGTCTAGTATTACTGTATGTCTTGTTATGTGTAGCTAATATCCTGTAGTCGTTTGTACTGCATGTGAGATCCTGTTGTCCTTGTACAGTATGTAACTATGTATTGTTTAGGCGACAGTGGCTCAGGAGGTAGAGCTGTCGTCTGGTAATCCGAAGGTTCCCGGTTCGACCCTCGGCTCCTCCTGGTAGCGTGTCTAAGTGTCCTTGAGCAAGACATTTAACCCCTAACTGCTCCCGACGAGCAGGTTGGCACCTTGCATGGTTGCCTCCGCCGTTGGTGTTTCGATGGGTGAATGTGTATGTCTAAGTTGTATGTTGCAGTATGTTGTATAAATGCAGTCCATTTACCATTTTGTCAACAAGTATTTACACAGTACCACCAAGATAAATGCTTGTACATTGAGGAGAATAAAGTGATTGTTGTAGTCCTAACCTGCCGGTGTCTGTCCCCTCCTTCTGATTGCAGGAGCTGGAGGCCATGACCAGATATACCAGCCCGGTGAACCCAGCTGTGTTCCCTCACCTCACTGTGGTCCTTCTGGCTATTGGAATGTTCTTCACGGCATGGTTCTTTGTGTATCCTTCTAACTGTTGTTATAGTGTAGCACTAGAGCGAGCTAAGTTCCTTGTGTGTCATATCCTACACTGGGATGTGCGTGGTCACAAATTGGAGCATTGTATTTAAGTTTCAACCACCATTCCTCCCCATTCTCCCACCTGAGCTCTCATAGCTCTGTAGATCACTCAACTTCTCCCTCTGCAGTCAGGCATTTTGCATCCCTCCAAGTAAGCAATTGGTTTAAATCAGTTGGGAACTATGGTGCAAGTGAAGGCAACCTCAGTTTTTTTTTGTACCTTTTATTTACCCAGGGTAGGTTCCCTGAGCACGGATGCTCCTTGTTAGCAACGCCCTGCTTCACACTCATTCAGTTCCATACATTCACACCTGGGAGCTGGCCAGTACACCTGCAGTCTGACACTGTTGGCCACTGAGCAGCTCCACTGAGCAGCTCCACTGGAGCGGTTGGGGGTTAAGCGCTCAGGGCCACGTCGGCGGTTGGTATTGAGAGACGAGAGAGCATTAGTCATTCACTTCCCCGCCCAGATTTTTCATGCCGGTCCGGGGGATTGAACCGGCAGCCTTCTGGTCACAAACCTGCCACTTTGAACTATGGGCGACTGCTAAACGTCAGACTAGAACGTCAAAATATTGCCGGAGCTCCACCGGAGGTGTCTGGACCTCTTTTGTTTCGGCGTAAGCCACAGAAGCTGCCAGTGGAGCTAACATGCACCTCTCCAAAAATGTAACTGCACGCAGGGCAAAGTGTAAGCACTGTGATTGGCCTGCTTGCCTTGTGTCGTGCATTTCCGTATCTACCTTGTGTGAATACAGCATTTCTCTCTGGTAGAGGGGAGATTTGAAAAGAAGGTCCACAGTATATTTACAAAGGTTTCAAGATACAGTTTACAGTTTAGTCATTTAGCAGACGCTTTTATCCAAAGCGACTTACAAGTGTGTGCACGTCAGAAACTGGCGATAGGATCAATTCAAGAGTAAACAAACGGTGGTATTACCCGCAGTAGTGCCATAATCCAGTGCATAACTCAAGTGCATAGCTTAAGTGCATAGCTAAGATGCCACAAAATTAATTGCAAGAGATGTCCCAGAACATCAGTTTGGACACCTCAGAATGCAAGCCAAAATGGAATAACTTGTAGATGAAATAAACTACAGGAGAAGAGTGGGGCTGCAACAGGGCGAAATACCTAATGTTACTTTCTATTGTTTACTCTCCTGGCTCTGTTCCAATATTAAACACCGCGACACAAATTACAATTATGGTGACAAGGAGGTAATATTTATATCAAGCTATGATCATCTCTCCTTTTGTTGTGCCCAGTAATCCGACTGTCCATGTGTGCGGAACTGTGAATGCTCCCACCCCTGAAACCATCAATGACAAAATATTGGTGCCTGAAGTCTGGCTTTTACTTGTACATATTCCATTCCCCCCCCCTCTTAAGTTGTGGAGGTTATCGTGTACATGCCAATCATAGTGGTAATGATGGACAGTTGTAAAAAGCAATCTAAAATACAGTAAATTGGGGGTCATGAGGGTAGATGGGTAGAAAACGAACCACAACACCTCATGTACACTGCAGTAAGTGCTCCACATACTGTAAAAAATATAAACTAATATAAATAAAATATACTCTCCTGACCATACCAATTGACAGTTGGCTTTATTTTTACAGTAAAAACATCTCATACAGACAGTAGCAGTGTTGACTCCATAACAGCAGTTAAACTGATGCTGCCTTCAGTGCTCCTATGGTGAGAACTGTGACTGGAGTTACTGGGATAGCAGCAGTTGAGTGTGAAGACGGTTGCAACTTGACAACATAAACATTCTAAATGGACCCAAGTTTATTTCCTGTCGCGGTGTTTGTCAATACAATGGCTGACAGGAAATACATTTGGGTCTGAACTGTTCCCTCATAACAAAATTCCAGTGCAACCATCTATAGGAGTATAGCGATTCAGTCCAAGGATTTGATTCAAAATTTTCAGGCAAAGATTTTATGCATCATAGCAGAGACGGTCTATATAATGACTTTGATCATAGTATCTTACAATTTGTCCATGGTTCAATTTGATTAACTTCTTCTTCTAAAGGCAAACGTTGGTGTCAAACCACTACTCATTGCACATGATATTTAAAATGTGATACTGGTCTATGTAATTGAATCCAAATATACAAATGAACACATGGATTCCCACATTCATATGAATGTATTGGGATGTCTTTTTTTACATTACCATTTGTCCACAATTGAGTGCAAGACCAGTATGAGTTACAGTGTGCCCCTGTATACACAAATATGTTTTGCCCTGAACTCTTTCTCAGTTATGAGGTGACTTCGACGAAATACACTCGGGATGTGTACAAAGAGCTGTTGATCTCACTGGTGGCTTCACTTTTCATGGGCTTCGGTGTGCTGTTCTTGCTACTATGGGTTGGCATCTATGTATGAGGGTAAGTCAGTGTAATAGTGTCCATCACTGAAACTATTTTTGTAATTGTGACATAAATTATTAAGTGATTATACTCCTTTTGTTTCTCCAATTTCAGATGACCGTGTAAACAAATGTGACAAACATTCCGGTGGAACAGATGACATCACAGACGACGGGAACTGGGTTTTGGATTGGAATAGACTGCACTGACAAGAGGGTGGGGGAAATCATGTGGACTGGGGTTTCTTTTCACCAGTAAAGTGGAATTTGTAAAGCTTGTTGTCTGGCTTCTTTGCTTGGTTGAGTATAGTTGTACCAAACATTGTTCTGATGGATTGTGATAGCGGTCTTGAAATTTGATCGGCAGTTGCGTAGGGAACACGGTGGGTTATAGCATAGAGAACGTGGTGGGTTATTTCAAGCACCCTGGAAGCTATTTAGGGAGTATTTCACAAGTGGTGCCTTAAACCTCAATCCCAGATTAATCTTTTGAGATAAGAATAGATCCGTCTCTTCTACACGACCACCTTGTCTCTAGGATAATACTCTACCTACCATAGTGATTAAAGGGTAACACGGGGTTATTCTCAATGTTGTTGTTTATTTGATTAAAAAAAAAGTGGGACCAAAAATTATAGAATACTAGAATAATAAAAAGGAATTGGATGAACATAAAATCAGCATCTGCATATTAAAACAACATAAATAGCACATACTAGCCTCAATAAGGCAAAGTGAACAGAAACATGTTTCCTCCCTGTATGGGTGTGACTGACATTTAAAAGAATAAGTATACCTTCTTTGACTACAGGACCAATTTTGAGTTAATTTATCACAACAAAAAAAAGTATGTATATAATAAAAAAAAAAAGACCTTGCATTCCATAGGGAGTAATACCTGCCTTTTTAGACAACCATTTAACCATATGTCATTTATACATGGTATATCATCCACGACTGTTCCTTCTTTACCCGCTGTCGATATGTACCACTCCAGTTTACATTAGAATTTTCTTAGAAAGGCCACACAGATTAACTCACTCATCCTGATCAATACAATACCACACAAGCCACGTTTGGCTTACTTGCCACATAAACCACTTAACTGATTTCTCAGTAGGCTACACACGGTCAGCAGACAGAGAAAGTGGTTGAGGCTTCTCTTCCCCATGGCTGGACGCATCGGTACATTTCGTGTCGACGGTTGCCTCGTTGTAACGGCATCACAGCACGTAGAAGTGAAAACATTTTTCTCCTGTAGCTTATGATCACAGCCAGTGCCTTTGTGCCTGAAGGGCAGTCCTTGGCTGGCGCTTGTTATGTCCATGTGAGGCTGTCATTTCTTCCCCTTGGTTCACTGACGAGCTCTGGCAAAAGCCTCCCGCAACCAGAGAGAATCCTCGTACAGCCTTGGGTCTCCCAGGTGTTCGACTGTGCGTTTGTAGAAGTAGTAATACAACACAGCAGCTGGATACACAAGAGCAGTCAATGGTGAGCTTGTGTCAGAGGAGTAGAAAAAAAACCTCAGTTATGTTGGAACATTTACCCTAAATTATCATTTACCTGTTCTCTGGAAGACGAAAAGGGATAGAAGGCCATCTGTCCATACAAATTGGTTTGACTCCCTCCACCGTAGGTTCTACAGAGAAAAAACAATAAATTAAACACTGATTAGACATCATGCGTCTTCACATATTAACACCTGATCTCAGATATCCAGTTGCTCTTGTCTCCGCTACAACACAGCAGGTGAATGGTGTGCTGATCTTCCATCATCCATTTGGAAGTAGTACTTTTGAATTAAATGTATTGTCACAACAGTAGAATATATTAGTTCATTATCAACAAAACAAGTAATCAAAAATGAGAAGAGAGAACATTCTTATACGAGTGGCCATTTTCATACAGATATTTTACATGAATATGGCCTCTTTCCACAGATGTTTTACAATACACATATTCCATACGTTTTCCGGTCTTTCTTTGCAACCATCCATTTCATCCCGTCCGTGTCCTGACACATACCGACACACAATCGGTCCCAATTTTAATGCCACAGTACTATATAGCGTAGCATATCGCACAGCTAATGTATGACCCGGTCGATCGTACCATGATCCAGCAGTGGAAGCAGATGCTGAGGGTCAGGTAGAGGGCAGCGAACAGCATGAGGGCCCTGAAGCGCTCCAGCAGTAGGGACACCAGCCCCACCTGGAACACGTAGGTGTTGAACATCATCAGCAGGATGATGATCACATTGAACAGGATGGCGATGTCCTGGATGCTGGAGACAGAAACATTTTTCAAAAAAGGCATCTCTGTTTATTGGACTGTGTCGTAAAGCATGAAAGGAAAGGTGAGAAAGAGAGGAGGTGACATTTAACGTGGGTTGTTGCCGGCCAGTGTGCTTATTCTAAGGACACCCCAGTAGACATTATCTCAGAAAAAAAAATCATCAGCATCGGTCCAATGAGCAAATCTGAGTCGATATATTGGTGACAATATAGGTATCAGCGATGATAGTGATTTTATTTATTTATTTTTAATCGGCATTGAGCCAATGAGCAGAACTGAGCCGATATATTAATGACCATATCGGTATCAGCCAATGACAGTGATTTTATTTATTAATTTTTAATCATCATTGAGCCAATGAGCAGCACTGAGCCGATATATTGATGACCAAATCGGTAGCAGCCGATGATAGTGATTTTACTTTTGGGCCGATGAGCAGAACTGGGCGGAAGAGCTGCGCAGGTTTTTGTGTTCGTCTTTTTTTTGCCATGTGGGTTTTGTTTGTGTACTTGCACAACAGCATTGAAACAGAAATAAAAACAGATTACAAATAATAGGGTTTCCTGCAATGTTTTATAGTCAAGGTGTGGCACCTTGGCAAAAGAGTGTTACAAAACATGTTTTCCAAATGATGGGCTTATATCTGTTATTTATTTTCACTAATATAAACACAAACATTTCATTATGGCCTTGTATTTGTTTATGCTAAATAAAGAGAAAACTGAAAATAAGTACAATGTGTTATCATACAGTTATCACATGCCACTGGAGAATGAAGTGGTCCTCAACTCCGCACTAGCCAAGACAGATACCCCCCATATATCTTTAAAAGTTCAGTGACTTACATGAAAAGCACTAGCTGGATGACAGACGCTCCCCTCAGGAGTTCACTGAAGGAGTTGACAAAGAGGTCGAAAGCCAGCAGTGCCAGCTGGATCAACAGAACCAAGGAGTAGTTGCTTGTCTGCAGCATCTTTGGAGGCTGGTCATGTAGCCACTGATAGCTGCACTCAGCTGGGCTTCACAGCCCCTCTCTCTCCACTGGCTACTGGCACTTGAACAACACAGGTGCTTGATGGAGATACAGGTTCCTTTAGTGTCTATTTGCTCCCGAACGTCACACGGTTAAGTGCAGACCCCACACATCGTGGGGCTCTGACACCAAGCCATTCACTTTATTCAGATTGAAAGAACAAGCAGGCTCATCCACTCCGAGGCCTTGTCCGTTTGCACGTTCAACAGGTGTACACTAACTTCCAATCAGTTTGTGTCCATTAAAATAAGTCTTCAGTCAGAACAGTAACGAAACTTCTGCTAAGAAACATCTGTTGTGTGTGTTCTCAAGAAAACAGTATCTTGGCCATGACTGTAGACATCCTCGGGTAGGCTTTCCAAATGTGTCATGTTGACATCTCTCTGGAATATCGTCTTAAATAGCCGATTTCCTGTGGGAGAAATGAGAAAGGTCATCAGTAAACAACAGAGGCTAACTTAGATCATTCGACAGAAAACGACATACCACTCAGTCCTACTCACTGTAGCGTATCGGGTCTTCATTTCGTGTATCTCTGCTACAAAAAGCAGCATTCCCCCTAAATATTCCTCTACATATTGTACGTGATTCTGGCCACGAGGAGTTATGCGTAACTGCGTGTGTGAGGCAGCTAGCTAAATAACATCACATGTATGTAATGGGCTAAGACTGTTACACAGGCAGGCATAGAAAGGTCAGGGAGAGGATTACAGATTAATTTCAATCAGGCATAACTAACTACGCCACTCACTGTTTTGATGTAATTGTTGTTGTTGTTGATGATGATGATGATGATCAACACCATTCTTGCACACATCTATACAGTCGTGGCTGTAATGTACTCAGCCGTGCAAATAAGCTTACAGACAGTTCAGTGTGTACCGAGCTATCGTTATCCACAAACATAATCACGTCGCTGGCACGGACACAATCCAAGTCAGACACACAGGCTAATCGGATGCACACGGCAACTTCAAGGAACTCGTCCTAGCCAGCCAGCCACGTTTGCTAGCGACAGTGAGCCAACATTTAGCTTTCCAAAACATCATGAAGCCAGGACCCTATATCAAGAAAATGAATACAATAATTAATTTAATTTACCTGGATTGCACAGGCCAGACGAGAAATTGTCTGAATTTCTGATTCGAGCCGCAATTTATGTTGGCCATATCAGTGGCATCTTTCACATAACGTAGTTTTCACCGCTAACTTGAGCATTTCCTTGAATTCCATGGTAACGCTGCTTTTGCCATATTACTCTTAATAGCAGAGACTCGTAGATATTTAGCATGATCTCCGTCAAAATAATAGTTTGCCGAGTTTAGCAACTGCGATGCGTTGTAAATATTTCATTACATCATATATATTAATCTAAACTGAGCTAAAAGCATCTCGCATGTGAAAATAAATAAGCAAAAGGAAAACTTTCGAATTACTGGCTACACTGAACTTTACGGTAGTAACAACAACATGCTTTGTATTGCCACCTAGTGGCTCGAGCAAGTATTGGGTTGAAAACTGAGTTGAGTAGAAGTGAATTGTCCAAAGGTACGTTAGTTGGCACCTGTGTCCCACGCACCGTTGGTGAGTTCTTTGAACTTTGGTTCATTAACATTAACAATGACAACATTAGTTATTTCGAAATTACGAGACAACGCATTTGTTCGCGTTCTTCGCTCTTGAAGAATGACAAAACAGCTTTTCTGTTGTGTTCAGTTACATGGGGTTCTTTTGCCTCTTCAATAATGGATAGAACTCTTGAGAGTAAGCTAGCTAACATTACACTAACTGCATTCTGTCCCATTGTTGTTATTTCTCCAATGCAAACTATTTAATATTAATATTATAATATCCGTTTATTATAATTATAATTATGATTAATAATTTAATATTATATTACATAAAATACTAACTCTGTGCAGTCTTTCATTCATTCACGATTTTGTTGCTCTTAGAAGCATAAAATGTCAAGGAAATACTTTCACTTGCTGTTCTATGAAAAGTGCTGATAGCCATGCATTCGGCGTTCAAGCTACTCTACTAGTAACAGTGTAACCTATAATATAGACTCCTTTATCTCCAATGACTTTCTAATGTTTGACATGGTCACAATGTTAGACCTACAATGGTATGTATAGTATTTGTTTATTACTATCAGAAAAACACACTTTCCCTGCCTGTGAGAACGACCACACCTATTGCTGTGCACGCATCTTGCAATCTCATGCATCAGGTTTGCACTACTAGATGCAGTTTTATTTGACCTTTGGTGTGGCAATTCGTCATTGGCTGTTGGCTATCTGGGAGTCTGATTTGATACTGAATCTTTAACACATACACACATTTTTATACAATCCCTTATCTGGAATCTTAGCCTAGCTCTTGAGTTATCACATGGTTTTGATAAACAGACGGTCTTACAGTGTTATTTTATGTACATAATTCTTTTAATTTTTGATTCATTGAGATTAACCTTCATTTGCTACTCTGTTACCTATTGCCGTGCTGCCTGTGTATATCTCCAGAAATGGCTTTATAGATCCATCAAAATATGTATTAAGTTGTAACAAGGGTAGGATGAAGTCTATTTGTCATAAATCACTGTGTACACCCATGCAGTGTCTGTCCCATTGCTAATAACAGCCTTAAAGTGAAATTGTTTGCAGTTGTTATAGTTATGTGAATGCAAACAATTGCAAATGCTTTATTTGCATCTCCTCTCCCACAGCCATCCACCCTTCCATCCTGGCACACAAGGACTCTCATCACATGACACCATCCTGTTGCTTAGCATCTACATCCTGCTGCAGAGTCAAGACCATCGCTGGTAGCCCAGGAAGACACACAAGGTTTGCCAATCGCAATCACCGGGGTCAATTGTTCTGGAGAAATTCCCAAACTTCAAGATGACTGGATTGTGTGTTGGCAATACTGACTAAGCCTGGCCTAGGTTATATGATCGTTTTACATTTGGAAATGTCTGTCTTTGGAATCGTTTGGCCCCAAAACTGTTCTATTTGTGTTTTAAATTCTTGGAGAAGGCTTGATCTCTAATATTGGATTCCTGGAAGTGGACAGCACCTGTTCACAGCAGCTGGAGATAATGTGTACAGTCACAGCTCAGTTTACTCTGTCTCTGTGTTTGACTAAGGAGGCCTTGTACACCTGGCTTCACACAGTATCACACACAATATTAAGACAGTAAACACAAAGTCTCTTTTGATTGGCTCCAATGCATCCATAACTGGGAGGGTGTTTTTTTCTCACAGATGGGTGACACTGCTGAGCAGGCTCTATGAGGTATTACCTAGGAATGAATAACTTCAGATGAATGGGTATTTATTTAAACATTAAGTGACCGGACATGACCTCCCTTACGTTTGCAGTTGGTGAAGTCAATGAGTCTCACCACCAAAGGACAGATGAACAGTTTATAT
>OMKL01151084.1:0-18212 GCA_900302295.1 Parasudis fraserbrunneri | reverse complement strand
TGTGTGTGTGTGTGTGTGTGTGTGTGTGTGTGTGTGTGTGTGTGTGTGTGTGTGTGTGTGTGTGTGTGTGTGTGTGTGTGTGTACACTTCCAGGACGGTGAGTTTCCGCAGTAGAGTTCTGCCTCCAAACTCGGTGTGGATGGAAGATGCCAAGGTCAAAGGATTAGAGATCTGTCATCCCCAGGTGAGAGGAATGATGGGCAAGAGGGATGATAGATAAATTCAGTTTCAGGTTAGACCCTTCTATGTATACGTTTGTGTCAGTGTGTGAACATGTGTCTGTTCCATATCTGTGTGTGTGTCTGCGTTTTGACGTTACGTCCAGCCTGTGTGTGTGTGTGTGTTCTCTAGGAGAGGAACATCTTCAATAGGATCTTCGGAGGCTTCCTGATGAGGAAAGCCTACGAGCTGGGCTGGGCCAACGCTTGTTCCTATGGGTGAGTGAGTGAGTGAGTGAGTGAATGAGTGCATGTGTGTGTCGTTTCTGATAGGCTTGTACATTTTAGTTGAATCAAGGTGAAAGTGTTACTCAAGTTGTAGCTGGGGATTTTTTTATTTTTATTTTTATTTTTTTTTTATTTTCCAAAGAAAAGGCACAAAAATTTTCTCTAAATCAAAAATCTTGTCTCGTGTGTAACTATGGCACCATAATATTTTGGCAATCGAAGGCCTTCAACAGGATATTGTTAAGGTTTTTTACAGGTCACATTTTTCTTTTCTTTTTTAGACGCAGATGGTTTCAACTTGACGACATAACCATTCGAAACGAATTACATTTGATTTCCTGGCGTTTGTTTATAGTCGCGAAGCTGTTCCCTAGCAATGCAATTCTACTGAAAAAGTCTATTTTAAAACACGTATTACGCATCTCTCCTGGCGTCGGGCCTGTGTAATGTATGGTATGTGTTTTTCAGTGGGTGTCGACCCACCCTGGTTGCCGTTGATGACATCCTGTTTCAGAAACCTGTGGAGATCGGCTCCCTGCTGCTGCTCTCATCGCAGGTGTGTGTGTGCGTGTGCGTGTGCGTGTGCGTGTGCGTGTGGGGTGTAATGATGCACACATTTTCAGACCCAGTACTAAGACTAATAGAATTTAGATTATGAGGTCACAATTTGATTAGATTTTCAATTCTTCAAGAGTTCAGATGTATTCACACTACAGAGCTCTATATCTATATATTATATGTATGTAAAGTATATACTACACAGCCTTGGTTTGGCTCAGAGTTCCTGTCCCATTAAACTCATTGTTGACGGTCTCATCTGTGTGCCAGGTGTGCTACACGGAGGGGAACTACATCCAGGTCAGGGTTCACACAGAGGTGCTTGACCCGCTGACCCGGCAGCACAACACCACCAACGTCTTTCACTTCACCTTCGCCACCGACAAGGAGGTCCCCAACATTGTCCCAATGACCTACGGAGGTTAGAAACACGCCGACAGCAACCCTACTTTTTATATTCTAATCAATAACGGTGTGGGTTTAAGAGTTTGTGCTCTGCTTGAAAAATTGCATCTCCAATCTTGATTTTTGTTTTTGTTTACATTGTCTCCCACATTTTGTTTTTTTTTACTTGTTGTTGAAACGTTGACTTTTTCGAAATACAAAGTTTGTGCAGCACTAACACAAACTAAATTAAGAGTTGTAGCCTTTGACTACATTCAGTTCCCTATGTCGCATATTGTTCTGACACAGTAATTGGCTGGAATATCAATCTGATCGTTTATCTTTTATTTCAGAGTCTATGCTTTACCTGGACGGGAAGAGGCACTTTAACCAGACCTTTGAGCACTGAGAGTCGAGAAACAACTGTTACACAACAGATCAACTGCCTGCCAAAGCCTTAGACAATCCAGTCACTGAATTGGCCATCCTCACCTTGGAGTGTGTGTGTGTGTGTGTGTGTGTGTTTAGAAGAGAGACAGAAAGCATGAATATAGAATACAGCCTTTTATATCACACTATGTAAGTACGTAATATGCATGATGACTTTGTCTGGTGTAAAACCTCCTTATTTGATACTTTTTTTGGTTTCTGTTTACGTTTTGGAAAGTGGTGGAGAACCATTGGGTCGTCACTTGTTGGCCAAGCTGCAACGCCAGAACTCGTCCTAATTTTCACCTATGAAGTTGTGTCTGAACCCAACCCTTACCGTAACCTCAGTGGTGACCTCACGTCCCACCTTAACCTAAAATAGAGGTAGAAAACATTTTCGTGATCATAGATTTTGAAGATGCAACGATTTTTCTACTTTGCAGCTTGGCCATTTAGTGACCACTGGACAACGGAGAGGCCTTTTTCTTAACTGACACAACTGCTTCTTGACAGTTGTGACTATTCTGTCGCAGACTAATGGTTGGCAGATTTACAGTTAGGTTTGTATGTTACACCGTTTTATATGTTTGCACAAAACACTTCACTGCAGCTAGGTGTCTTTTTTTTGTTTTTGTTTTTTTTGTTACTTTTTTCTATCATTTGTATAATGTGCTTTATCATGAATGTGTGTGCCTGCTACATTTGACTGGTGTGAGTGGAAGTGAGGTGCCATTTCTGCTGGATTCGTTCTTTCAGTGATGTTACTGAAATGCAATAAATTAGCTCCTATTTATCTTCAAATCTGCCTTACGCCTTCCTTATATTTGATATCATGTGTAATACTGATTTGAGACTTTACAGACGTATTGTAGATTCAAGTTTTATTTACTGTCCTCCAGTTGGGATCCAACTGTCCAATCATCCAACTCGGTCAGAAATGCTTCATTACCTGTAAAGGAACCATGAACTCTGATTACATAAGATGTATTTCAATCTTTAACAAAACCTTGAACCTGAACCACTGGACTATATAAAACCTTTTACAAACAAAAGGCAACAGTTGATTCAACAGTATTGCCACCTTGTGGGTGTGGAAGGTAACAGCAGCGTGTGAACCAAAGAGTCCCATAGCGGGGCAGTGTATATAATCGGTAACATACTCACAGCTCCTGCTTCGGCCACCAGGATCTCAGAGCTTCCTCAGGGTTGATCTGTTGAGAAGAATTACAGATACTTTGAAATACTTGGAACAGACGAAGCACCTAAATTAAAAAGATGTCAGGGTTGTAACCCTTGCATTGTGTTGTTATACATTACCAGACACTCACCACGTCCATGCCAGGTTTCCATCCGGCAGGACACACTGCATGATTAGGGGAGACACGAGTAAGTGAACTCAGTATTTCCTCCCTAGTCTTCCATGGCTAGACCTATATAGTTATCTCCACACTTTGTTTTAGCGCTGTGCATCTCTTCCCCGTTTTCAAATTATGTACGCGGTGAGCACATACCATACTGAGATGTGTGCATGAGTGTGGACTCTGCCTATCAAAGATGTAGTGGAGAGTAAGCTACTCTTCTGTGAAATGAATAAAAGTTTTAACCACATTTTAAGCCGATTATACTGTGGCTAAGTCTTTAGGATGGTCAATTCAAAAAAAGATGGATCAGTTAGATCAATCTATTCTGATTTTTTTTTCCCTCCTCAAATCTCGTCAACTGGAGCTCACAGTATACATCTATCCATGCCCACCCGTGCCGTGTTCGTCGGTGTACTGTAGCGCCTGGACCAATCGCAGGGTCTCATCCACGGAACGCCCCACCGGGAGATCATTCAGGGTCACCTGCCTCAGAACCCCATGACCATCTATGATGAACAGCCCTCTGAGAGAGAGGAGAGATGGAGCAGGTATCTGGAGGGAGGGATCACAGGGATTATACCATGAGAATGAGGGAGGGACAGAGACAGAAGTCCTACCTCAGCGAGTGTCCCTTTTCCTCCACATAGACGCCATAGTCTCGAGACATCTGGTGTGTGAGGTCAGAGAGAAGTGGGATTCTCATTGGTCCAAGTCCACCCTGTTTCCGTGGTGTGTTGATCCTGTCACCATGGAAATGCCCAGTAATATCATGTTTACACACACACACCCCTTATGACAAAGTATCAAAGTATTTCCATCATTTTTGGTCACAACCATGATGGTATGTATGGTCACCAAAAATGATGGAAATACCATCATGGTTTAAATTGGAATATACCATAGTATTATTTAAGTACAAAAGTGGTACCATGGCAATTCATGACTTTTACCATGGCAGTACTATGGTAACTTCGTTAAACAATGGCTAGTACTATGGTAAAACTGAAATTACCGTTAAACTACGATGATACTTTTTTGTAAGTGATGGGAGTCTGAAAGACACTTGTGTCACAACATGTCAAACAAGGAGTGGGGTATGTATGAGTATATTAAGTTTGATCAAGTATGAGCCAATAAACCAGTTAAAATTTGGTTGAGAAATGTCCAATAATGTCAAGCAATAAAGGTGCAGAATGATCTATTGTGTAATGCATTAAAATTAAGTGACCCAAGTCCTACAAAAGCAAAAAGATGTAACTTCTGTGACTATAGTTTGCCTTTGTAGGGCACCACTGATATAGTGGTAATAGAACATACATATTTAAAGGTATCAGATGTAGTGGTATTCACACACATGTAGAGGGGCACAGATATAGTGGTATAAATACACATGTAGAGGGGTACTTTGCTGTACAAAGGCAAAAGGCAGTAACAGAGGTTACGGCTTTTACCTCAATTTTAACAGATCAGGCTGAAACAACAAAGCTTGAAAAATGAAATGGCCTAGTGTGTAATTGCAGTGTGGTTTTGAAAAACTCATCCCACTACTGGTTTTATTTAAATTGTGATTAATTACTTTCTGTCTGAATCTTACTGTCTGAACCTTTGATACAACAACTGATGGTGTTTTACAGCTAAATGTGAGTTTCACATGACCCTTAAGGCTGTAACATTACATTTGTTAACGTAACATTTGTACATCACCAGACACGTATTATGAGTCATAAAGGTCTAAAGCTGATTTTCTCTCTACAAGTCAAACTCTTCAAGAGCACTGACAAAATAATACCCACATTTTCCCAAAGGTGGTTGGAATGAATCCCAGCAAAAAATGTGAATTGGTGAGTGAGGGCACGTGGATCATACCAAGCCAGGTGAGCAAACTGGGAGTCTGTGGAGCAGCCCACCACCTCAGCTCCTACCGCTCGGAACTCCTCCACACGCTCGCTGAACGCCATCAGCTCAGTGGGGCAGACAAATGTGCTGTATGTGACACAGATAAATACATAAAGAATCACCGCTTTACATCTGGGGCCTTGATGTCTATGTTTACAGCACAGCGATAAGGACAAGCGAGATACTTTTTGCAGCAAGAGCAACTGGGTTTCTCGGATGAGATACTGACAAGTCCAGTGGGTAGAAGAGGAGGACAACGTATTTTCCTCTGTAGTCAGACAACTTGAGCTGTTTGAACTCTCCGTCAATCACAGCAGTGGTCTCCCAGTCAGGGGCTGGCTCAGAGACTAGATAGATAGATAGATAGATAGATAGATAGATAGATAGATAGTTAATGGGGTCTCCATTCTCTACTTGGTTAGAAGGCCAGAGAGAAAGAGGGGGCTCAGGCAAAGCCTTTTAAATATTTGACATGACCAACCTTCCCTGGCTTTACATGGCGGCTCTGTGTTGACGTACTCGAGTAAGCCAGGGAATGACCAACCATGGTCTCGTGTGAAAGATTGCAACAATGTGAGTGGCAGCCCACCTACCTTTATAGGGAGAGGACACGTTAGCAAGAGGACACTATGAAGACAGGATACTAAAGGACAGGGCAGGGCACTTCAGCAAAAGCACACTTTAGAAGGAACATTTTAGCAACACCAAGGCCAATTAATTTCTCAAGGTGTGGTCTGTGGACCCCCTGAGCCCTTGCCTTGAGTGGGCTCCAGGTGGTCCAGGAGGAATAGTTTAATTTCATTATTATTTTTATCCGCTTAAAATTAACCCAATGTGAGTAGCCTATGTATAATAATGAATATTCTCATCATACATTTCACTCTCTCTTGTGTTATCCCTCCACTTACAAGGAATCTAATATTAAAAAAAAAATATATAAAAAAATCATACATGGGGTCCCTAGCTGGACTCAATCAAAAAGGGATCGTCAGTTTGGGGGTCCTTGACATTAAAAAGTTTAAGAACCACTGGCCAAGACAACTTACTCTTTGGCTTGTTCTCTCTCAGGCGTGAGATCTGATGGTTATTCTGGCCGTTTGACGTCTGGTAGAGAAGTAGTAAATAAACTAAATGAAACATGCAGAATGTCAATTCCATGTTATTCCTTTGGCACGAATAGTAAGGTTACCACAGCTGCAAAAATCTGCTCTGTTAATCACTGTAACCTTTACAGTAACTGGTGAGCAGCTGCGAAGTATCGATTTGTTCGCAGGCCTGGTTGAAACGTCTCTTTATGGTGAGTTTCCCCCGTGGGCAGCCTGGGCACCCCAGAAAAATATATAAAAGGGGCACCTTTTTTCTATTTCTATTTCTGCGCTAGAGGAAGTGTTTCTCAAAACTCAGGAAAATTAAGACCAGCTGTTACAGCGCCAATCACAAGGTGACCGCGGAACCATTGTTTACTTGGGGTGAAATTCCGAGCTGTTATATTGGGCGGACACAGGAAAGGAAGTAGAATCAATGATGTGATGTACTCTCTTTGGTACAATAGAAGATCAGCTGTGTTTGGTGGTTTGATGCTAATCCTGTTAGCTTTATAGGTCGGAGTTTCCCGTGCTGGTACGGTGGTGACCAGTAGTATGCAAAATATGTTAACACTTATTTCCAACGCGTTGTGTAGGATCACCGGCAAGAATGTGGTGAGTGGCAAGGGAGTATCTCTGTTTCCGATATGAGATGGGTCGTGCTAACGGTTAGCTTTCTCGCTAGCTACATGCATGATGCTGACCTTGCAACGTTACGCGAGCTAACAGGCTAACGACGTTAGTTGGAGGCCAATTTCACAAGCTTGGCTAACGTTAGTTATACTGCTGATCAACTTGCGGGCTGTAATTGGTTGCTTGGACGTGCATATTGACTAATATAATTAATCAACGAATGCGAATACGCTTTAATTAAACGAAGTGCATTGTATTTGCATCATTAGCCATGCAATTCCTTTCATGGGCGCACGGTGGCACTCGTGGTATTGGGTCGTTGATGCTATTTCTATCTCTAATCTTTGCCGCGGGCTGTTCGCCGTCTGGCTGGCTGTAGATGCTCTCCCCTGAACTCTTGACGCATGCGATCCTCATTCCCTTTTCAACCGATCACATTTCGCTGTGCATTGTGGAATATGTCACATAAAAATCTGTCACTATATATATATTAGTCCCACATGAATTAGTAAATCACTCACTCACAAACTCTCTCTCTCACACACACACACACATGCATACATGCACCACTACGTTTATCTCTCACCTGTGTCCTTTCCTCTCCTCTCCTCCTTCCCTCCTCCCTTGTTGCTGTACCGTAGGGAGCCCAAACAGTGTCAGAGGTAAGCAGCTCATGAAGCTCAGCTCTGTGCTCTTACTGTCTGTCTGTAGGCCCAGTCTCTGTACTTTACTCTCCTACTCTGGGCTAGGAGGTATCCCAAAGCAATATTTCACTTTGGTATTACATAGTTTCCAGTAGTTTCATCCCCACAAGTTGTTGAGCAAGCAACCACTACTATTGGCTCTCGTGATAACCAGTAGTGATTCCACTTGCCATTGTTCCATCCAGTTGTAGTAGTCCAATTAGGCTATTGTTATACAACTAAAATGGATTAACCAAAATAATAGTGCTATTTTGCCAATCTGCAATTATCAATAGAGTGTGTGTGTGGTGGTATATATAATGTAAAGTAAGTAATGCCAGAGGTTAATGGCTAACAGTCATACCTTGTCAAAGTATTGAAAAATTAAATTGTATTAAAGTGAAATATTGCATTCCTATACACTGTTGGGCTGGTGTTGGTGGTCTACATATTCCCTGTGCATGGATCTAGTACTAGTCACCAGTAATGTTTGTACCTATTCTCCCATTAGTTGCCTCTTCTGTTGTTTTCAGTTGTAGAATCGTTGCAGTAGACCTATAGCTCATCTGGCCATGCTCTGGTCTGATTGGTTGGCTCCTGTGTTCCCCAGTTGCTGATTGACCTGTCTGAGTACGTCATTTTAACCACACCGCCGGCGTCCGCCATGGCAACCACCCAGCGTCAGCCACCTAAGCCGCCGCCGCCACCAGTCAGTACTAGAGCATCTGCTCCTGACCTAGTTAACACCCAGACCGACCCATTAGCCACCGCCAGCCCAGTTCCAAGCCCAGTTCCAAGCCCAGTTCCCAGCCCAGTAAGAATTGACAGTGCTGTGATTGATAATGTGTGCTTGTTTATTGACTAACCCCTGTCAGACAATGAATACTGTGCACTGCACCAACTGTTTTTTTTATTTTTTTTGTCCTTGGAATTTTTAGTTGAAATTTGGTTCGGCAAAAAACTAGACGGTGACCCCAGTGAAACCCCGCACCCCAGCCTAGCCAGACCTGAACCGTTCCTAAACCCACCTGACCTGACTAACCTCACACAGGGAATGGAGAGGGGGAGGGAGGGCAGCCTGGGGGGGTCACATTTGTGGAATTTTGTATGCCTTTAAATGACTGCATCAATTCTCTTACAGAGATGTGTCGCCTCTTGCACGCTTGTTATGCACGTTGGTGTCTGGACTGTAATATTTGGTGACGTCTCTCTTTCTGTCTGTCTCTTTCTCCGCTCCCCCCAGGCAACCAGAGTGGTGGTGTCATCACGCTCCTATGCTGACTTCACCCCCCAGGCTAGCTTTGACATCAAGGTATAGAATGAAACTATCCAAGCAGAAATGAGCAAAAAGAAATTACACCCTTTAATTCATCAGAAAACAAAATCATGCTGTGATTGAAACAGCAAGGGTAATTTTGACTTGACTTGCTAAATGTCAGATGGGTGTCACCGCTGTCCGTCTCCCTCTCTTGGTTCTCCTGTCCAATAGAAATGTGATCTGCATCGTCTGGAGGAGGGCCCGCCGCTGAAGGCGGAGCTGACGCGCGAGCAGGGCCTGCAGTACTACCGTACCATGCAGATGGTGAGACGCATGGAACTGAAGGCCGACCAACTGTACAAACAGAAGATCATCAGGGGCTTCTGCCACCTCTATGACGGCCAGGTCAGAAAACACACACACACACACTGTAGAGATGATACTAACGATCATTAAGTAATCGATTCATCCAACGAGTATTTTATCAATTAATCGTTGTCTCCTCTGTGGCCTCCCTCAGGAAGCGTGCGCCATGGGCATTGAGTCGGGCATCAACTCTTCTGACCACCTCATCACAGCCTACCGCGCCCACGGGTACACATACACACGAGGCGTGGCCGTTAAAGAAATCTTGGCCGAACTCACAGGTGCGATCAAGTCAAAAGTTCTTTAAATCAGAAGTGGCTTAGCTGTGTTTAGAGAAACTGAATCTATATAGATGGAGTTCTTCGTACTCTATTCTACTTGCATATAAATAATAATACCTTTTTTCCCTTTGTTACTTCTACTTTCCATCTATTTTGCCTTCTCTGCTTTCTGCCTCGTTCTCTCTCTCTCTCTCTGTCTCTCTCAGGTCGTAAAGGGGGATGTGCAAAAGGCAAGGGAGGTTCTATGCACATGTATGCCCCACATTTTTATGGAGGCAACGGCATTGTCGGGGCACAGGTAAGACGACACGCGTGCCCATACATGTTTATTTATTGATGGTTTATTTGATGGGGACAGAGACAGTATACATAGACAAACTGAGAACAGCTGTCCGATGCAAGTATCAGTGTTTATAGCGGATGCTAATTTGCAGGGCTTTTGTGAAAATAAGCAATTAAAACAATGGGGTAAAAAGAAGGTAAACCAGGTACAGCAAGATGCAATAAAACACATTTGGCACATAGTGACCGTGCTCGGGTCTGATTGGATGCTGTGCAACTGTATAAATCCCTCCTCAGACCCAAAGAACATGAAGATACAGAGGCTTATATATGTCTTGCACATGAGTGGTTTTATACAATCAAACCTTCTAATCTCTCAGGTTCCATTGGGAGCAGGTATTGCCCTGGCCTGCCAGTACCAAGGCAACAACCAGGTGTGTGTCACATTGTACGGAGATGGAGCAGCCAACCAGGTGAGACTCAGTTGAGTTCCTCGTTTGCTCATTGGTCTGATTTTTAAGACATTTTTTTAAATAGATGTCCCGTTTGCCGAGGTAACCCTCTCCTGTCCTCTCCTGTCCTCTCCGGTCCGATCAGGGCCAGATCTTTGAGTCGTTCAACATGGCGGCCCTGTGGAAGCTGCCGTGTATCTTTGTCTGCGAGAACAATAAGTACGGCATGGGGACGTCGGTGGAACGCGCCTCGGCCAGCACAGACTACTACAAGAGAGGAGACTTTATACCAGGAATCAGAGTGAGAAAACAGATGTACTCAACCAAGCCCCATATCCTCTAGATTAATCCCACTGCGTATTCAATCAATCAACCAACCAACTATGTACTCAGCCGAGCCCCCTGTTTTCTAGATTCATCCCACTGCACAATCAGTTGTATGTTCCCCCCTTGGATGAAATTCACCATTTGGGTCTTAGGCAGAAGCTGCAGTGTAGCTTTTTAAAGCGGTATGCTGCAGCGAGCCCGGACAGACCTAGACTACAACAGAGGAGGCTCACAGAAGCCTGCCCTGGCAGTTGCAGGTGTGAGCATGTATTTAGCTGTTTGATGCTCATGTATGATACTGCATACAAACAAACAAACAAAAAAAATTATTTGCACCATGGCATCGGGAGGAAAGGGAACTGATTTTGAATTGTGTTCCCCTATATCGTAAAACTTGCGAATAGTTACCAAATTGATCCTCTTGTTTTTCTTACAGGTGGATGGGATGGATGTCCTGTGTGTAAGAGAGGCCACCAAGTTCGCAGCAGACCACTGCAGAGCCGGCAAGGTGAGTTCTGTCACAGTGAAATGTTGACGTGAAGACCGGGGGGCCCTTTGAAGAGTTGACGGGTTTTTAGTGAGAGATGATGCGCAATTTTTTTTTGTTTTAACAATACAAGTGTGAGATCAGAGTTTACTGCTGCAGATGTTCTTTCCTCCTTTTCGAGGAAACAAGCAAAGGCCCGTAACAGCCCAGTGGGGTCGTCCTTCATTGTCAGTTAGCAGTTCAGTCACTGGGTTTTTTTAGACAATTTTAGTCTATGATTATTTTTGTGATGTTGTATCAATTTATTGAATTTTTACAGATGTGTATCAAACGGGTTGTTCAAAGAGTCAATGAAAGCTTAGGGACTATTCGTTGACCCAAGAGTTTCTGTATTTGGGGACAGCCCCAGAGACCAGTGACTATAGACCAGGGTCCATCTTACCGAAAGCATCTTGGTGCCAAGATTATAGTCGCTCTATCGGTCACCACTGGACCAAAAAAACGACTCTAGCGCTAACAGTCAGGGAGTTTTGTCAGTGAAGTGGGTTTTCTGGAAATGACCTGTCCTCCTGTGCTGGTGGTGGTGTGTTTCAGGGCCCTATTATCATGGAGCTGCAGACCTATCGTTACCATGGACACAGTATGAGTGACCCCGGGGTCAGGTGAGATGGCCAGTAAACCTTTAAACCCCTCCCCTCCCCCCGCTATGTCACCATACACTCTCTGTTCTTTAACATTTTCCCGTCTTTCTCCCCGTTCCCCCTCTCTCTGTCTTTTCCTCTTTCTAGTTTTGTTCCCCACTAGGAAAATCATTACCCTGAACTGCCCTTCTCCCTAACTGTGTCCTCCGTTCGTTCTGGTTAAAGGATAATGCTTGTGCTGTTTTGAGTTTTTGCCAGTCTTTTCAGTGGCTATCAATAACTTTCCATCTGCCCCTGACAGCTTAAGCTCCATCCACTGCTTTGGCAGAGGTTTTGAACTGAAATTCACCAGTGCCTCCAAAGGGCCTCTGAAACACTCCCAAGAGGAGAGTTTTTCAACAGGTTATCTGTCATTGTGACAGCAGTGTTGTTGCTCTTGGAATACTCCCCTTTTTTAAAATTGAATTTTGGATCCAGGCAAAAATGCCCCACAGTGCTCACATGTCAATTTTTCATATACCGACAGTGAAAGTTTTGCAATGACGGAATTCCAACACCGACAAACTGAAGACTCTTGATGCCGTTTTAGATTAATTTAGAATTTTACTGCAGTCGGTGGGAGCCGCAAGATAACCACACCCAATACTACATTCTGACTGGCAGGAACTCTGATGTAAGAGTTTTACGTAAGACCCATCAATATGATTAGATGAGGGACAACTTTATAACACTGAAATGCTTCTTTAACCATACATTTCTGAGTTGCAATATGTCATTGTTATCATACAACTCTGAGAACTTTCTATTCAGACATGTCTGTTCGCTAAATTTGTCTTGGATATCCAGAGATAAATTCCATATGCCTCAGGAGTTGTGTATTGTTTTTGCTCATGCCAATTTGTTTCCTTTTATATCAGCAAAAGTTATAGCATGAAAGACCAGTTTTAACTGGACATTGGGAGTGGTTCTCTTTTCTTCTCTGATGTGTGATGTCACTTCCTGTAGCTATCGTACTCGTGAGGAGATTCAGGAGGTGCGCAGTAAGAGTGACCCCATCTCCATGCTTAAGGAACGCATGCTCAGCACTAACATGGCCTCCGTTGAGGAGTTTAAGGTACTCGTATGTCTCTCTCGCTCTCTCGCGCTCTCTCTCTCTCTCAATAACAGCACATGTCAATTTACTGTTAGTTTCATTTGACAATAAAAAAAAATGGATATACGCAATGCCACATATTTAGATACATCACATTAATGCATACCGCTAAATTGCTAAAGATGTGGTTATTCATATGATTCTTGTGACATGTCATGCATTTCCTACCAAAATGGAGCAATGCCATGAATGCAGCTCATTGGCTATGGTTGTCATGTTATGTTGTTTGATTACAATCACCTGTTGTTTGCCTATCAAAATGTTTGTAGTGCTTACGTAATGGAATACTATGAATGGTGAACACCATCGGTCATCCAGCAGAGCTTAGAGGCAGTGTCTGAGTCAGATTGCGTAAACATGTATAAGCAAGCTTGTGACTTGGGGTTGCTGGTTTGAATCCCCCCTGACCAGCTGGGGAGATCCGGTTTGGGAAAATGGAACAAGAGCCGCTCTCCCCTCCCTGAACAGCTGCAGTTGGAGGTGCCCTTGAGCAAGGTCGCCGAACCTTCAACTGCTCCAGATGAGCTGCTCAGTGGCCAAGTGTAAAAGGCTGTGGTTGTACTTAGGGCCGGGTATTGAAAATCAATCCCATCAAGGTATCGATTGAATCACCCACCCTCTCTCTTTCGGCAACTACTCCCTTTGCCTGTTTATGAAATAAAAGTGTTCTTGGGTCTGCTTTGTCGGTTAAAAGAGTTTAGAAATGAATGAAATCCCAGCATGTTATGGAATCGGATGAATAATATACGAATGGTTTTTCATCCCACTCTCAGGAGATGGACGTGGAGATTCGGAAGGAGGTGGAGGAGGCGGCTCAGTTCGCTACCTCAGATCCTGAGCCCCCGCTGGAGGATCTCTGCAACCACATCTACTATAACGATCCACCCATAGAGGTCCGCGGGACCAACCCCTGGACCAAGCTCAAGTCCATCAGCTAGGCAGGCGCATACATGTGTAAATAAATACCCCAACTTTCAACAAAGTTAAAAGCTTTGACACTATACCCCCCCCCGACCAGCCACTTGACTCGTTTCAGGGAAAAAAAGTCTACAATCATCCTTCCGTTTTCTTAAAATAATGTTAGCGTTACTGGCTTGCTGCTAGTAGAGCCCTGTGTTTTCAATGAGTAATGCTAATGTGCCATTTTAGGGAAACTAAAGGACAGCTATAGAATCTTTTTCCTCCAATGTGACAAGTGTTGAGTGGTGAAAAATAACAACTATAATTCAATAGACGATAGTATTCCTTTAATGTCCCTTTTTCTTTAAAGGCAACATCCCACCACTCTACTGGTCCCTGATAGCTGTCTTCACGCACAAATAAAGAGAACCCGTCTCCTGCAACGCCGAAGCTCGTGCAGCATTCCGCACCATGTGGGACTCAAACGTGATGCTAGATATCACTTTATTTATTTAGAAAAGGTCTAGATGTATTATATTAAGTCACATTTATGTTAATATTTATTGTGTTTGTATGGCGAGGTCGGACTGGGCCGTGAAGGTCAAGAAGACCTATGCTATTTCCTGTTTCAATCGCACTGTACCTACATCAAATTTCCTAATTCATTCACGAGGATTTTCTTTGAAACATGTCAGTTTAATGGGTCTCAATGGATGAACTTACGAGTTTGACCAGCTTTTTAGCCTCTTACCATCTTCAGCCAGGCTGCTGTATCTTGATACCAGAGATGTTAGAAAACTTCAGAGAATGCGAGTACCAGGTATGGGAGGATTGGTCATTCTTCTGTGTACACGGGTCTGTGGCTTCGGCGGCATTAAGGAAGTGTATGCTTGTTGAACCTCTGGGTTTTGGAAGCTCTCTGTGAGCAGCTAGCTGCTGTTTGGGGCGTAGCAGGCATGACTTAAAAGCTGGTCAGCTTGAAAGTTTGTGATACACACTTCACTGACTTTGTGGGCAGTATAACGAAGCAACACTCCACGTCGTCGGAAACGAAGTCTGTTCAGAGTTACAATTGATTTATACTTCTTTCTGGGAAATGAGAAGATGCCGTGCAATAACAGGAGTGTTGTGCAACCACTGGGCAATGTTGCCAGACAACAGTTTCCATGGGGAGAGCCACGCCAGTGTCATTCTGGATGACTGTACGAACACCGGGACTCCCTACAGTCACGTCCGGGAGCAGGTGTTTAGAAACCCAACTCTTACCTTAACCTAAACCTAACTTACCTTAACCTTAGTGGAGGCCTCATGCCCCCACCATAACCTCCACTAGAGGTGAAAATTGCATCTAGAATGTCCATGGAGACTCTCAGTTTTCAAGAGTGTATCAGAGTCTCAAAGGCCATCATACACAGGACATTCTTTGTAGATGGTCAGGAAGATGGTCAGTATTGGTTGCACTGGTGAAGGGATTTTGGTTACTGGTCCTAAATTGCTGTGGATGACAGGCTTCAAAGAACGCAAGTGTCGTGAGGAAAGAGTTGATGTTTGGAAAAACTGCCCAGCTGCTTTGCTTTTAAACACCTGTTTATCACAACCCACGTGTTTTCCACAGGTGTTTAGTCGCTTAGGGATGTCCCGATTTGATTGGACATCAAATTCAGATCCTTTTTCTGTTAAAAAAAAATAAATGAATGAATTTTTTTCTTGAAGCAGAGCTATTCAATTACCAAGCATATCTTTATATACTAATGTGAACTGTGCAGCTGTATTATCTAGGAAAATACAAATATCGGATCAGGACTCAGATACGCAGTATTTATTAAAAAAAAAAAAAAACTTGACTGGTCACAGTAGGCTGTGTGGCACATGTTTTGGAAATCTGTGGACTCTGAATTCTGTTCCGTGTGATAAGTTGGGACTGATTTTGGAACCTCTCCCTTTGCCCAGGTGGTATGTGGCACTCTAAAGAACGTCGTTGCACTAACATGTGAGATGCTCTGAGACACTAGCGTACATGTAGAAGAAGGGAAAGGCCGCAGCAACAATGGCTTTTCTGTCCCTGATTCGTGTTCCTCTTCTCCATTAGGAGAAAGTTTACCCAGTTGTTTGAGGCCTCATTCATCTTTGTGTGCAGGTCCAGTGATGGAAAATGGAAAGGTGAAAGATTGTTTTGTTGTACAGTGAAAGGGAAATAAAGATGTCTAAAATGGATAATTGGGGTGTTTTTCTGTTGACCAACTGTTGGCAGTCCACCATGAATGTTTTTTTTTTGTGAATAGAGAATATAACACAAGGAACACGATATTTCACTTCGATTTAGTCATCAAATAATTATGATTTAAAGATGAAAGTGAAATGGAAAAAGTATGTACTTGGATTATTCAAAAGTATTTTGTAACAGCCACTAGATGGGGATACCTGCTGCTGGCAACTTGTAGCCTTCTAGTTTTACTGAACAATGCACACCACATCAGACTAAGGTACAACATTGGAAGAGTTTTAATCTTTTTTTCCTTTCCGAAATAGATTTTATGTAGCCAACTGACCAGAACATGGAAATTAATTTTGTATTTGTGCATATTCATCTGAATAATTGCATGTTTGCCATCAGTGTAAAGCATGTATACATAAGAAAAACTCCTTCTCTTTATCCTTGCCCTGTTGTAAGGTAAACATCTATCCACAGAGTTATGATAAGTACTGTAGAGACGTCCATCATCATCATTACCTTTCTGTGGTGTTTGCCCCTCCCCAGCAATGACGCAAGGGTGACACGGCAGTCTGACAGACAGGTAAGCCGACACCGGACGCCATATTGGGAAATAACGGAAGTGAGAGGGAGAGAGCAGTAGGTTGTTGCAAGAGAGAGAGAGGGCGAAAGTGGATAACAGTAGTTTCCGAAAAAGGCGTTCACAGCGCATTTTCATGTTTGTATCTTCAGGGGAAGGGGCGGTCTCCGTACGCGAGATCCGGAATTGTGTTGCTCTGGTCGCAGTTCTACGCGACTGAAAAGGCTACTTAGATCGGAGTGAAACAGGGACAACTCGGAGCTGCAAAGATGCCTCTGGCACAGTTGGCAGATCCTTGGCAGAAGATGGCACTGGGGAGGGCAGTAAGCGAGGTAAGAGACCGAGAGACACGTCACTTTTCTATCGGACTGTGCTGTTGTCAGACCGTCTGACAGTAGAGTGATTGTAAGTGGGGCAACAGTGTTGGCGACAGTGTGAAAACGTGTGATTTAGGCAAACGTTACTAGAGTTACAAAACAGGCGCATAATCAGAGATCGCAAAAAGCAATCAATCTGGATAAGCAATTGAAAACAAGACTCCTAAGTTTGCCTGTATCCATGGCTTTTCATAATTAACATTAGAGTTTATAATTAACATTAAGTCTTTAATATCAAATTCAGGGTCAAATAAAACACAAGCCCTTGACTTATCTCCGGTTTCTCCTTACAAGTTTTTGAGCCTTGATAAAGAGCAAGGGGCGGTGCCAAAATTGTGACCGCATAATGCAGGAAGAGGTGTGTGTGCGTGTGTGTGTGTGTGCGTGTGCGTCTGTGTGCGTGTGCGTGTGTGCATGCGCGCGCTTACTAAATACATAGCCTACGTCCGTGCGTGTGGGTCTGTATTTCCTGTACGAGGTGTGGGCAGGGTTGTTTAGAGAACTGACTCTGGTAGGCTGTGCGTGCGCTTGAAATTCTGTAGGCAGCCTCTGAATCAGACCTGATTCATGATAGGCTATACCAATCAGCCATTATTCACGGAGTCGGTGTCAGCTCTTTCTCTCTCTCACCCTCACAAGCCCAGACCTGCATGGAACGTGCCCACATGGCATATATTTTCTCTATAGTCCAAATACACAATACACAATGCATGTTGCTGCCCTGAACCGCATCAAGTTGACCTTACACCTGCTAATGTCAGCCCTCACACCTAGAAATTTTATGTTTGCTAACTACAGTAGTTGACATCAGACGTGTGTGTGTGAGGGAGAATGTGAGTGATGTATCTCTTTGTGGGGAATCAGTTGAGAAAGGCCATCATTCAGGCTTTTTCTAGGCCATGACAGAAAAAAAAGAACAAAAGAGCGAGCAACAAAGTTGTGAAATGGCATTGGAGACACTTGTATGGGCTGTGCGCCTAAAGCCAAACGCTCTAGACACTCGCGCACAAAGAGTAAAAAGGCTTCGCACTTGTCTTACAACGTGGGCCAAACAAAGCTGGCTTGCTTGTGTGAACTGACCAAAGAGTGCTAATATAGGAACAGACTAGGGGTCTGACCCCGCACTGTACTGTAGGTAGAGAGACTAATAGACCCTGAGGCCATGTTCTACATTAGAGAGGGAAACACTATTCATGGTTCAGGGACAATTCTGTTCGAAAGAAATGCCTCCATCGCTCTCTTACTCTTCTCTCTCTCTCTCCCTCCCATCTCTGTCCTGTACTCTCTGTCACCTTCGATCTCTGCATCTCTGTCTCTCTCGTTCTCTCTCATTCTCTCTCTCTCTCCCTCCCCATCTCTCCTCATAATCCATCACTTGCTCTGTCTAGCCGTCTCACCCACTTGTACTATCCATCCCCCCA
>OMKL01151076.1:0-16480 GCA_900302295.1 Parasudis fraserbrunneri | reverse complement strand
CCCTTTTGGCACAGACCAAAACCCCACTTACTGTTACGCCTTTCCGTTTTCTTTTAATTACAACCTATGGGTCATCATTTCAGTTGTGTCCTTTTGGCACTGAAAGGATCTCACTGAGAGCTTTCATTTGATATATAATACTCATATGTGATACGTTTACGGTGAAAATGCAGTACAGAGTCCAAGACAAATTTCCCTAAGAGGACAATGAAAGTATATCTTATCTTATTACATCCACTTTTCCTGTTAGCTAGTCTTATCGCTAACATTTCCTGTTACCTAGTGTTATTGCTAACATTTCCTGTTAGCTCGTGTTATCGCTAACATTTCCCACCAAACATGAGAGCTTTGCCAGCCACCTATGTCACAGCTAATGCTAGCTAGTATTAATCAAACATGGTCTTTCACAAAAAGCAGATGTGTTAAGTACTTTGCATTGTGGGGTAGAGTAGAAGGCCTGCATTATACCAAACAAGGGAGCATGCCATATTTAACAGGCTACAGCTGCCCATTAGAAGTCATTACTGTGGATAAACATTGATGAAGGCGGATGAAGAATCAGGAGATGGAATGCTCACAATTTCTTTCTTTTCTTAACCACTAAAACACGTAGTAGTAGTAGTAGTAGTATGTAAATATTCAAGTGTTAAAAATAAATTGATAAATGTGGTAAATGTGGTCTGTTTTTCAGATTACTGTTTATACAAGCTAGTAATACCGGCGCACGTCTTCCCATCTACATTTGAAACGGCCGCCAACAGAGAGAAGCGGACAGCAGCCTGTGCCTCTATCAATGTGAATCTGACAGTAGCGTACGGGCCTTTTCCTCATCTGTCACTCCTTGTTGCTCTTGATGTGACGTCTAGATGTGCGTGTTGCACACTGCCACTAAGGTTCATTCGTGCCACTGAGGTTCGTTCTGGCACGTGAATTTCGAGCGCAGGAAAAACATATGAAAAATTGTGTATATGTCTTAACTGAGGCAAAACATTCAATGTTTGATGCTTTCAAAAAATTTTTAAATGTTTAAATCTAATTAAATCAAACGGCAGACAAAATATGACACACATAAGCTTGACGTCACAAACAAGAAAAACCTTTGTTCAGTTTTTTGCAAAGAAACTAGTCTAAATCTAATTTTAGTTATTTATTTTCAAGCACCTCTTTCTTCCTTTGTATTGAACACACTTGTTTTTGGTGGGTATAGCACACACAAAATGTTTAATTAATTATATCCTTCCCTACCTGGCTACCCCACACCCCCACACAGTGAAAAAAACTTTACAAACTGTAAACTTTAGGTAAGTAGTGTTCCTGGCTCCAAAAAGCACAGCTACTAGATTAATTGAAGCTAATTCATCCCATTGTGACATCATCGAGGGGAAGCAATTCGGAACAGCTTGTTAATCTGAAGACTCCAAACCCCGTCCAAATGGCAAGGAGTAGGCCTATCACCAAGCCCTCTGTTTACCAACATTCTGACAACACACAAAGGAACCCCCCCCCCGCCCACATGACCCATTGGCTAATGTCCAGCCGTATGTATTTGTACGCTTGTGTGTGCATAGGATGGCTTTGATGATCTATTTCAGTGTTTCAAAGACATTCTTACCCGAGCAAACAGCAGTGGCAGCAGCCCCGCCGTGACCTGAGCCTCTGGTGAATTCTGTGAACGAGCACTCCGTGATAGAGCTGACATCGTCCGTGCACCTGGCCGTGTAACCGATCAGCAGCGAGCCCCAGCGAGATGACCCGGGAACGGTGGCTATATCGCCGCAGTCTATCTCTCGGCACACGAGCTCGGCTTCCCTCGTCCCCCACCGATCGGCGCTCACGGTTCCCCACTGGCCGGCACGATAGATGTCCACCCTGCCCGAGCATCTGTCAGTTCCACCCACCAGCCTTATCTTCTCTGGAAATCAACGGAGAAATGGGGTGAAAAATAACCAACAACCATTGGTTTTTCTAAATGCACTTTATACTCTGAGTGGGCCTCATTTATCAAGCAAAACACACAAAACGTTGCATGGAGAGCTAAGCTCTCAGAGATTTCAAATTTTACACTATTAAACTTATTTCTACTTAAAGGGGAACACCACCCAAATTAAAAATTCAAATATGTTATTGCCATGGCTCAGGGAAGTTCAATCAATATTTGTGAACGTGATTGCTACTCTCTCAAAAAGCCAGAAACCAGAGAGTCAAACTTCATGTCATCAGGTTCAAAGTCTGGAGCTGCTCCAGAGAGACTGAGTTTGTGGACCCACCAAATGTTTGTTTGAGGTTTTACACCCAGTTAAGCTTTATTCTCTAGTAGTGTTCTCAGTTCTGAAACAGAAAATGTATCCATCTACACAGAACATTCCCCTGGGTGTTCTCAGTGGCACCTATAACATCTTTCCCAACTCACTGTCTGTGGAGCAGCTCCAGACTTTATACTTGATGACATCACAGGTTTGAGTTTTAGCACTCTAGTTTTTGGATTAGGGAGAGAGCTGTTTGTTTTCACTAATGTTTTTAGACCCGTAGGAGTCTAAAAGGAGTACCCATAGTTCCCCTTTATGAGATTATAATGAGTCCTTGGAAACAGTTGCCATGCATGCATATTTTGCGTTTTAAGTAAATTGGGGCACAGTATTTTATTAAGTTTCAACCTTTGACATATATGGAAATATTGCTAAAAAAGGCCCAGTGAGCGAATGAGTGGGTGTAAAGTAAAATGCTGAAATGGTGAAGTGTGACTTTACTGTGTGCACAGGTCGCATTTGTCATTTGTCACAGATTCTTTTGGTTACATATGGTATTACAAGTAAGATTATAATTTTCTCTGACCTTCTTTTTTCTTTTTCTTTACAAGGGTGAAGTACCACAAGGTCACTACAGTTTTTTTCTTCACCTGTGCATGTTTGCCTTTTAAAGTTTTTGTCTGCATTTTATTGTCCTATTTTACATGTCTGAATGACAAATTGTATATATATATATATATATATATATATATACATATATATGTGTGTGTGTGTGTGTGTGTGTGTGTGTGTTTTTATCTGCACCAATAAACTAAATTAAAACTAAATACATCTGTGAATATCATTGTAATGCTAGAGAGGTGTGAATAACATAACAGTAATACTTCAAACAACATGAAAATCATTGAAATTGACTAATCTGCTACTTGACCCAGGCTGCAATGATCAACTACTGTTGTCAACTTATCCAGTGACAACTGGCAGCCATAGTAATTAAATTTGGCAGCCGCATTCAGGACATTGGTCTTCCTCTCACCTGAGCAGACAACACCAGCGTCTTCAGCGTGTTGGCAGTTATGTTGCCCGTATCCCAAGTGCCGGCACTGACTCAGGAATGTCTCGGTGCCTTTGCAGGAAACGTCATCCAACCAGATCTTTCCAATTCCTTCACCGAAGCTGGCCAAACCGATGGGTTGCAGAGCCGTCCCGCAGTCGATCTCTCTGCACGTCACGTCAGCTTGGCGTATACCCCAGAGGTCATCGCAAACTGTTCCCCACTGGCCGTCGTGGTAGACCTCCACTCTACCGGAGCATCTACCCGTCCCGTTCACCAGCCTGATCCCTGTGCCATCTGTCGGATGGATCGAAAAGAGTCAATAAAGAGGCTGTAGTCGTTTACAAACAAACACACTAGGGAATGCGTCAGTACAGTGCCTTCTCACCCCCTAAACCCCCATCACATCTGATTCTGTTACTTGTACTAAACGATGTAGACTAGGACCATTCATTTGGGGTCATTAGACAAAATAAATAAATAAATAAATAAATAAATAAATCAATAAATAAAGGGAAAAAGTCACTTTGTTTCAGTTTCTAAAATGTCACACATGGCTCTTGGTATCGGATTTTAGAATGTGGGAAAATACAGATACTTGGTGTCAGTATCCAATACTAGTCACAATGCATCCATACAATAAACAATTTATTTAACTAACAATAAATAAATAAACAGTACAGTTCTCCTAAACTTTACCCCAAATTAGAATAGTTTTTCATGTATTTGTATTTAAGAAATAATTCCATGTTGGGCCTCCTAGCTTTTATGTTACCTCTGTAGCCTTGCACCCTGGAGCTGCTATGCTTGCATGTCCTATTTGTCTGTTTTTATTTGTCTTACACCTGTGTACTGAAAACAAATATCCATTAGCTATATACTAATTTAATGAACACTAAACGTCTTTACGCCCAGGAAGTACACTGCGATTTTGAATTGCTGCGTGGGCCATTACAAGTAAGCAGCAAGTCATCTCCTCAGTTAATGTTTTGTGCTGACACGATGTGCACTATGTAGTTTTGAGCGATTCAGAGAGGTGAAGAAATTCTATGGTATATTTTCGTAACTGAATAAACAAACTGTACTCAGAGGGAAATTGGGTTCCTGGAACTCTTTGAAGTCGCTGCTGTTTACAAAGGCAAGGCCAGCAGTTATTTTTTTTTTTATATATTTTTTTTTACAACCATATTCTAGGCTAACGTTTGGCACTGTACATGGTACCTAAACATGATTGTGGGAGTCACTAAAACCCAGGCGTCTCATTTCCAATGGGCGGTTAAGTTGGGGCGTGAGGTCCGGTGAGGTTAAGGTTAGGGTTAAGGTAAGGGGTGGGTTTATACATGAGACACATGGTTTTTAGGGCGTCCCGATACAATAGCTGACAGGAAATAAACTTGGACCAAAGCTGTTCCCTAGCAAAGCAAATTCCATTGAAAATGTCTGGAATTTGACTCTGCAAATGTAAACAAACCCCCCTCCACTGATTGGTGAACATTTCCTCATTGTTTGTATGAATGAACTTTATCTTTCATTACATCTACTGACCTGCTGACAGAAGCCCATGCAGCAAGGATATCAAAGGAAGAAAGAGAAGATTGGCAGGTGTCCACATATTTGTTTACGATTGCTTAAGATAGCTTCAGGGAAAACACGTCACGGCCAAGACGACCCTCTGATGACTCCAGAGCTGGCCACGAGAATCTGTGATGCAAATTAGCTTAGTTACTTTGACATATAATTTTCAGAAAATGAAATATATATATAAAAAAATGTAAATACAGTATAAATATCTATCAGTATGCACATATATATATATGTGTATATATATAGTCAGAAATATATATATATATATATTACGGTAAATGTGGGAAAACGTGATTTTGCACATTTCCTGGGATAGTACATTCCCTGTCAGGTCAGTAAATGTGACAGGTTAAGGTTAGTGTAAAGGCAAGGGTTAGGTTTATAAACACAAGGCGTAAGAAGATGTGGAGAATTTAACCTCAGATTAGGATATAAACCATTAAGTGTTCACTGTATTTGAGCCTTATTAACAGCCTTATTACTATAACATTTACCAACCTGACAGGGAACGTGCATATATACCGGGAAATGTGCAAAATCACTGTTTTCCCACAATTACCCTAACATAATATATATACTGTATATTCACTGTATTGGACTTACCTACTGACCGCTAAACAAGCCATGCCTTGATCTTCATGGCCAAAATAAATGTCTCAAGATATGTACAATCTCTCCCGTTTTTCTCGTTTTCCCGTAACAAGTGCACCGAAAAGATAAGTTATGCACAGACAACTCGATATGGTGGACCCACATGTGTAGAAATCAAACACGTAACATTTTAACCCTTAACTCGAGCTACACCTTTAACCGTCTCACTGTCTACTGGTTGTGTTTTTTCTTCTTAAAAAAAAAAAGGGAAAAAAAGAAGATATGGCAGCCAGAAAAAAGAAACCCTAGACCACAGAGGTGTCATGCATGGAGTAAAAGGCCTCTTTTAGGACAAATTACAACTATTGGTTTTTGACGAGGGTGGGGAGAGCCAGCACATGTTGACACTCTGATAAATGATTACTGGCAAAGATATATGCCAGGACATCAAGCTATGATGGGAAGGGACATGACAAACCACTGTGACCAAATGAGATAAAAACACAAAACAACAACCTACAAACTCCAAAAGTCCACAGAGATTCAGCGAAAAAGACCTTGCATGGAATGTTTGTGTTCTCTTTCTCCCAACATGGCTGCCTGTAACCACTGGTAACCACTTTTGAAAAACAAATGCCTAACTTCTGTGGGGATTCGCTAAAAACGTGGCGTCTCGTGCGCTGCGTCACGCACCGCGTCCAGTGGATGGTTAAGGTGGGGCGTGAGGTCCGGTGAGGTTAAGGTCAGGCTGCGGCTACATTGATCCGTCATGTCTGTCCGTCTACGTCTGTTTTTGGTTCATTTTCAACGAGGGGTATCCGTTTGTTGGACAGGGTCGACGCTGTGTCGGTCTCCGCCAGATTTGTGTCCGTTTCGATGGAGAGAAAAGCCAGGAGAGGGTGAACGGACTGCATTTATATTGCGCTTTTATCCAAAGCGCTTTACAACTTATGCCTGACATTCACCCATTCACTCACACATTCACACACCGACAGCGGAGGCAACCATGCAAGGTGCCAACCTGCTAGTTGGGAGCAGTTAGGGGTTAAGTGTCTTGCTCAAGGACACTTTGACACGCTGCCAGGAGGAGCCGGGGATCGAACCGGGAACCTTCAGATTACCAGACGGAGGCTCTACCTCCTGAGCCACTGTCGGAACTTTTGGAACTGACGGACACGTTACCGTCCGCAAAGCTGTTGTTTCTGCAAAGACACCATTACGTTAGGTTCTAATTTAAAGATAAACCAACAGACAGTAATACCTGCCGTCAGATTTTCTATCCGTTCATTGATGGATCAATGTAGCCGCAGCCTTAGGGTTAAGGTAGGGGTGGGTTTATTAGGGACTCTTAGGGAGTCCCAACTTCTGTGCAGTGGTAGAGTAGGTAAAACGTTTACAAGATTCAGTGATAAAACACCAATTCATTACATATTTGTTGACATATTTCTCACATATCACCATATAGCAACCGTTGTTTTGCGCATAGCTGTCTATTCCAACATGGAGGACAAACGGGCATTCTAAACATTCTGTGAAAGGCCACCACCTTGTCAGAAGAATCATGTCGCCAGGGGAACACTGCAACAGAAAATAAACCCCCGGGGCCCGTTTAGAATGCTCATGTCGTCCTGTTTGAAAAGGCCTGTTCACTAAGATGAGTCGTCTGAAATGCGCTGTTCTGTAAGTGGGGGCGGAGCGTGAGTTATGACAGTAACAGACAGAGGCAGAGAAGTCGAATGTTGCAGAACTCATTAGGCAGGGGGGAGGGGTTACAGACCGTTTAGCGGGTGTTGAACCCAGCTGACGTGTCTTGATCAGAGCATTGTTTGTTTGCGCGTGGTTCCGTAGAGACGGAGAGAACAATACATACCACAGAGAACTACGAGGACGCAGTTCAATAAATGAATGCTCCATGTGCTGCTATATTGTTACGGGACTCACTGAAAACTTGGCATCTCATACGGGCATCGCTCACGTCGTTCAGTGCCAGCGTCTTATTTCTTATGGCACTCGATTGGTGTCGATAGGTCGAAAATGATTGAATGTCATAGCTAACACATTTTTTGGACCAATGGATTGACAAACCAACTAATACAAAAAAATACAAATCATTTAGCAGGTATGCTGATATCCTTAATGGCCTATCACTCATGATGAACATAAATGTGACAATTACCATTTGGTGATAAATGTCTCTTGACTCACAGTTAGTAACTCTGCCCCTAGTGGCAGCTCACGTGCATGGCAGTTTGACTCATGTTTAAAGCATCTGCCCTGATGCCGCATATCTATGACACTGAGTGTCCTTGTTTTTTTAACTTGTCTGAGGTTCAAATCCCTCCCAAAACTGCACTGTACAGGCTTAAAACATGCCATGAGGCTGTTATGAAAATAAAGGCACCCACAATGACAGATGAAAGGCATAATCCGTGATCCAAATGTAAACAAATGGGTAGCCCCACCACCGAAAAGAGAAGAAGGAATGGAGACACATTTTCATTCTTTATTTGATTGGCTGAGTTCTTGATATGAGGACTAACACTATGCAACAGATAAACATAAAGGACCAAAGAGTTTTAAACTAGGGATGCACCAACAGGCATCTGGTCCAATACCAGGCTAAAATAGAGTATCGGTATCAGAGAATTTCCCCAATGCTAAAACCCGATACCAAGAAACATGAACAGTAACGTGCTAGAAATAAAAGATAAGTGACTTGATTTGCTGCATTTTTAACACACAGAAGCATATCAGATTGCTGTAATGGAGAAATACTTATTTTAATTATAATTTATAATAACTACTTATATCATTTATATATATCTCAATCATTGTTGTGCAGTGACCCCAAACTGATCTATACTCTGAGTCTATACTGTTCAGATCAGATCGGCACTTGGTATCGGCCAATACTGACAGTTTGGTTCTAGGAATCTGTGTCGGCAGTGAAAAAGTGGTGTAGGTGCATCCCTATTTTAAACTGTATTTGCGGTGTTTTAGGGTTGTAATAAAACTGTAGGTTTGATCATGTTTGAAAGCACTGGAGTAAAATACCTATATTTTGATTTATGATTGGGTAAGAAAGTTCCAAAGTTCCAGATGATTTTCCATCCACATATCAAACTCTTTCAGAATATATAAATATAACCCTAATTTATCGACGGTTTCACTGGAATTCTGTCGCTAGGGAACAGTTTGGACCCTTGTGTATTTGTCAGTCAGTTATTGCATTAGCAAACATTGCAACAGGAAATAAGTTTGGGTCTGTTTAAAATGTTTATGTTGTCAAGATGAAACCGTCCATATCATTATTTTTTATTATTAATTAATAAAAACAAACAAAAAAAAACAAAACAGATTGGGTCTTTAAACCTAAATATTCAGATAGATAAATAGACAGAGGCACAAAGCCATTCAGGCTAAAAGCAAGACAGAACATTTACTCACTGTGGTCCAACAGATTTATTGACATACTCTCATAAATGTACATAACACATAACGCAGTGTTTATTTTTGAACGTACAGTATTCTATCACCATTACACACAGTGTGGGAACAAGATACATCGTGGCATACTTAAGCAAGCATAAAAAGGAATGTTGTTGTATTTTTTCAGCCAGTTTTGACACCACTAGAAATACATTTTAATTTTCAGTTTGGAATGTGTTGTGTTCTCCACCCATCGGCTTAAAAAACATCTCGCAGTTCCACATTCTCTCACAAGATGGCACTACATTCAACGAGTAAGGATTACCAAGTGTGCATGTGTGTGTGTGAGTGTGTGTGTGTGTCCTTTGTGCGTATACATGAAGCATCCACCCATGATATAATAAAAGCGACGGGGTGGGGAAGAGGAAAAATACAAGACTGCTGGTCTAATTAGGGAGAGATAAAGGGGAAAGAATCTTCATGATATAGTGAATCAAAAGTTTTGAAGAGGTTGTGTCAAAAGGATGTTGGCTGTGATCTGGAAGTAGGTCATCACTCGTTGGCGGAAATGCCATAATTCCTCATCATTTTTCACCTAAAAAAAAGTTGTTTATAAACCCATCCCTGCCCCTACCGTGATCGGTCCCGCCACCTACAAATTCAAAATTAATTTTAAAATGTCCTCCCGATTAATGGGAACCAGAGAGTCCCTTTTGAAAACGCTTGGGAAAATAATTGGGCAGTGTTACAGATGTTGAGAGAAAAGTTTTAACGGGACAGACAGACCGAGAGAGAGTGTGTGTGTGAGAGAGTGAGAGAGAGAGAATGCATAGATAAAAGAATAAAGCATCTGTCCCTCTGTTCTAACAGGGACAAGAGCCGGGCAGTCATGCAATGTTCTCTACCTCCGTGTGGAGACACGCGGTCCGATGTCCCCTTTCGTCCATGCCACGTGTGGCCAAAGGGGGAACCGCGGCTGCATCCGAATTCCAAGTTACGTTACACGTACACATAAAGTAGCTCATACTACATGGCTGAAGACCGCTGACCGCGGCACCTGTCGCGCGACACACTTACGTACAACGTATTTGGGAGGACTTGCACACCCAGATAGAAGCGGCTGTGAGAAGAACAGCGGTTTCCACTTGCTAGCTGAGCTAACAGGAGGGTATATGATGTCGGTTTTACATCAAACAAACGCACAAGTGATGCCTCGGTGGTCAACGCGTTTTCTTTTCATTGTTTGGGGAATCTTTCGCCGGCCCGGAAACCGACAAAATGACACTGGGAGCGACCTGGCGTGAAGATTTGTGGGATAGAAACAGTCATGTAGCGACCATCTGCTCTACACTTAAAATGTTGGTCCTTTTAGTGTTCATACAAATCTCTTTTACATACAGTATAGGAACAGATCACATGCTGAAAGTTGCATAACAGTCTGTAGTGTGGGGAAAAATCGGATGGAACCTCCATGATCAAAACTGAACTTTTTCCACCGGCACTTGGCAGTGATACTGTACTGAAATAATGAAGGGTGTGTTGTTACTAATGAACACATATACATGTGTTAAACGAAAAAGAAGAAAAAAAGAGAGAAAAAGACTCAACCTGGCTTAAAATTGTGTTGCTATTAACACATTTTTGTGTCATTTTTCAACACACCTGTTGGGACAAAACATCTCGTGTTTGAGAGTATGTACATTTTAAATATTTTTGTGTAATAGTCATTACTCAGTCATCAGTGCTCATTGTTTAAAATTGTTGTTACACAGCTCAGACGGAGACTTTACTGTATCTATAGTCTCTCGGATCTGGTCTTTCGTAGTGATGTCTGGATCTGGACATTCTTGTGTCAAAGACATTAAAAGCCCAATCAGTGATCCAAACGTAAAAAAGAAAAAGAAAAGAAAAGGTTAGTTCCAGCACCAAAAATACGAAAATAAGTTGTAAGGCGAGTGGACTGCCCAACTGCCCTCTTTGAAAAAAAAAACTCTCCTTTTATTTACCATTCCTTTTCAAACTACACACATGCTAGTACATTTAAAAAAAAAAGGTAGCCACGTGACCAATAATGCAACACTCAAGATAACGCACAACAGTCTTACTCAGTACATGCCCTCTGATGCAAATACTCTGGTTGGTATGCAATTAACGTGGTTTCCAAAACGTATGTAAGCACTGAGATGACCTTTGTCCCTTGAATGTGCACCACATAGTTTGGGGGAAGAGAGATGTGTTTACATTTGCCCAGCCTGCAATACGTTTATGAAACATATATAAGTCAATTATATATGTACGAATTATTATATCTTACATGTCATTATAAAATCTAAACAAAATCACTTTGATGCACTGCAAACCAAACATAAGCCTAGAATATACTTCTTTGAATAGTAATTGTTTTTAAACAACATTGCAGGCCCTGCCATTGTAAACAACAACAACAACAACAACATCAACAACAACAGAACAGTAACTTTTCAGGTAGCTTTCTAGATTTAAACAGTGTTCCAGGGACCCAATTACCCTCTGAGAACAGTTTGTTTCTTTAGTTATGGGAAAGTCTGACAGATCGACGGATAGGATGAGGCAATTGATTCACCACAATTCAGAGGAGTGGAACATGTGGTTCTTTAAAGGCCCAATCAGTGATCCAAACATAAACAAATGAGTGGAGACATGATTGTAACTGATTGACTGAGCTCTTCATACAAGGACTAACACTAGACAGGGAAATATATGAAGTAAGGAGTAAGTAAGCGAGGAGTCAAAATCGTTCCAAAAAGACTTATTTTCCATCTACAGATCAAGCTCTACAAGAATGTATGTGAATATACCTCAGATTTATATGGTTAAAAAGAAAAAAATAGGGATTGGGGCTTTAATCAACATCTCCCTTTTCTGCTATTGACCTGGTGGAGTGTATGAAGAATCCATTAATGACACACACACACACACACACAGGGTGAAAGTTTAACATTCTGGAGTGGATGAAGAACTGTAGCATGGAGAAATGGGATGCATCAAAGTTTTACTTTTGCCACCAGCACTTGGCAGTGATACTGCACTGAAATAATGCAGGATGTGTTGTTCCAATTGAATACATATACATGTGTAAAAAAAATAAAAAAATAAAAAAAACATTAACCTGTACGTGTTAAGTTAGGGATAAAACATCTTGTGTTTGAGAGTGTGTGCACGTTAAATATTTTTAGGTAAATTATCAGTGCTCATTATTCACAAAGTTGTTACACAGCGCTGACAGAGACTTTACTATATCTAGTCTCTCGGATCTGGTCTTTCATAGTGATGTCTGGATCTGGACATTCTTGTGTCAACCAAGACATTAAAAGCCCAATCAGTGATCCAAATGTTTATATATATATATATATATATATAAAAAAAGGTTTGCCTCAGCACCAAAAATAAGACATTCCAGTCTTCATTCCCTAGTTGATTGACAGAGCTCTTGATACGAGGACAAACACTATTGCATTCGCTGGATCTTGTGGCTGTAAACGGTTTGTTTATGTTGGTGATGGTTGTAGACAGTGAAGTAAAACAGGTCTTTTCTGATTGACAATGAGGGGATCAAGCTCTTCAAGAACGTGTGTGAACATGTCCCAATTTGATATGGTAAAACAAAACAACAAAAAGAAAGATCACAGATCGGGCCTTTAAACAGAGTTACATCTTATCAGGTGCTTGGAAGGAGGGTTGGTTGGTTGGTGTGTGTGTGTGTGTGTGTGCGCGTGCGCCTGTACGTGCATTGACTGGATTGCTTCCTCTGTCACACAGTTGGCTAAGCTGCAATGCTAGAGGCGTCGTACACACACACACACACACACACTACACACTACACACCCTTCCGAGCACCTATAAAGTGCTAGCATAAAGATGCTCACATAGTCTCGTAGTACAGGGCGCATACGCTACGCGGAAAGACAGACCGCAGTGCTTTCGTATGTTCTTTGATGCCTATGTGGACACATGCAGACCTCAGCATACGTCCTTCAGCGTTACAATATATTTCCTGTTCTCTATCCATCTATGGATTTGATTGTACACATGCTTTGACTGTAGCGATTTTGATTATTCTTTGATCGTCAACTGGTTCTGCAGCAGAGAAGAACAACGCAAATGCCAGGGCTATTGTATTCCAAGGGTAGACCACAAAACAGTACGGCTGCTGGTAAAGATGATGAAATTCATTGAGTTTCCTGAAATGCTCTTTGAGATTCTTGTTCATTTCGAGTCACCTGCCCTGTGTTGAACTGCTCACTTTCACCGTTTTCACTGCATCTGCTCCGATACACAATACAGGGCGTCCTCACATCCACACTGACAATACAGTGTTCCATGCGTGCATGCGCACACACACACACACACACACACACGCACACACACACACACACACCACATTGCAAGTACGCATGAACAGACACAGACAAAACACACACACACGGCCCCATGTTGTCTCAGGTTGCATTAAAGTGCAACGTCTCCGTTCCCCTCACTTAACACAACCTTCATTAACAGCTGCTGATTCAGACGGAAAGACGGGCAGACTGACATGCAGACACACGTACAGTACGAGAGACACACAGACACACGCGCGAGCACACAGAAAGACAGTCGCACAGTGTCTCTGGATGCAGGTGCATCTGCATACAAGTCTCGCTACACCGCTGAACTCCTCGTGAAGTCGCTTGCTGCTCCGCAGGTCCTTTCAAACCATACCAAGCACACTAGTGATCCCAAATACGCTACACAGCCTTCTGTGATACAAAGAATTAATGCTACGTGTCGTGAAAAGAGCACCTGCAATTGTACAGTGCAAGACGGAGAAGGTAACACACACACAAAAGCATTTTGCCACTGTTCTGTTGCTGGGAAGTTGACCCATTCAGCCATTTGGTCTCTGCGGCCTCTTGTAGGTAAGCTGGCTCTTGGAGGCTTAAGTGAAGGGAGTGGGGTATAGGAATAGAGTGTAGTAGTAGGAATAGGAATAAGAGTGTTCAGATGTTTGGCAGCATGTTGGCACCTCAGCAGGATCGCCGGTGGAGAGGAGGTGATTCAGTACAGGAAGTGATGTGATTGTCCTCGTCCTCGGCATCTCCGGCTGCCTGGGGAGCGACGTACCGTACCGTCGGCTGGGTCTACGATTCAGAATCCTGACGGGATCAGAAGGAAAAAAAGGGCATTATAGACAAATAATATTTACTACACATTCACTACTCCACACCGATCCGTTGCGTCTGTAGAGTATACGTGTGCTTTTAATTATTTTTCAGTATCGGAGTGCGTTTGTTGGACAGGGCTTATGATGCGTCCGTCTTCAGCAGATTGATTGATTGATTGAGATTCTTTATTAACAAAACAACATACTTCAACATACACCGGTACAGTTTACACAGTACAGAACAGTTCAGTATGAGGTCTGTTAATCGGATAAAAACCCAAATAAGTCTTTCAACTTGTTTAAATTGGGGTCCTTGGTACTCAATTCATGGTGTTGATCTGCATCCTTTTTGACAGACAGAAACATTTGGGAGCGGATGACATTTTTGGAACGGACGGATACACGCGCCGTCCGTTTCGCGAGCAAAGCTCTTGTTTCTGCAAAAGCCCGACTACGTTAGCTAGATTCCAACATGAGGACAAACCAACGGACAGCAACACCCTCCTTGTGTTTTCTCCCCGTTTTGTGACGGATCAGGGTGGCTGCCCCCCCCCCAGCCATCCATCTCTGTGTCTCCGTGTCCTCCAAACTGTTATACACTGACAGCATGCGGTAAGCTGGGGATTTTATTGATATCCTGATTGCCTTAGTCTTAACCAACTGTGAGTAGTGAATGTACTCATAGACTCCCATTTAATTATACCTTTCTAAGAAAGACAAGGCAAGGGCCTCCAAGAAAAACAAAGGGAACAGAACCTTATCTAACATGTGCCATGTTTATTCAAGTCCCTCTGTTTATCATCAAAATTAACCTAATTACAGGGGGAGTGCTACCACGGATAGAAACGTTCTGCCGGCAGAACAACACCCCAATAAAAAAACCTATTGGTCTGCGCCTCATCACATATCTCTTAATTAATTGAGTTATCCAATCAGCCTCCACAGCAGAGACAAACCAGGCATGTGATCGCAGGAAAATCGAATGACCGTTCGTTAGTGATCTATGCTAACGAGGTTGTGTGATGTCTGCCAGACAATTGCATCTCTATAGTTCTGGATTCTTACAATAAGCACTAATGTGACTCTTCATCCCACAGATTATAAAAAAAGGTCAGTAGTATGTACAAATGTTTCCAAACTGGAGAGAGGCACCACTGAGATGACCTTTGTCCCTTAAATGTGCAGTAGTAGTAGTTGTAGTAGTAGTAGTAGTAGTAGTAGTAGCAGTAGTTTGGGGGAAGAGAGATGTGTTTACATTTGCCCAGCCTGCAATAAGTTTATGAAACATATTTAAGTCTACTATATATGTAAGAATTATTATATCTTACATGTCATTGTAAAATTGAAACAAAATCACTTTGATGCACTGTAAACCAAACATAAGCCTAGAATATACTTCTTTGAATAGTAATTGTTTTTAAACAAGATTGCAGGCCCTGCCATTGTAAACAACAACAACAACAACAACGGAACAGCAACTTTTCAGGTAGCTTTCTAGATTTAAACAGTGTTCCAGGGACCCAATTACCCTCTGAGAACAGTTTGTTTCTTTAGTTATGGGAAAGTCTGACAGATCGACGGATAGGATGAGGCAATTGATTCACCACAATTCAGAGGAGTGGAACATGTGGTTCTTTAAAGGCCCAATCAGTGATCCAAACATAAACAAATGAGTACCCCCCCCACCACCACCAGAAAAGAAAGATGCAATGGAGACATGATTTTAGTTGACTGACTGAGCTCTTCATACAAGGACTAACACTATACAGGGAAATATACAAACATTTTTTTTGTATTTGGTGGCTGGTTTGGTTTGTTTATGTGGGTAATGTTTGTAAACACAGACCTATATTCTACTTTATGATGGGTTAAGAAAGTTCCAAAAAAGCATATTTTCCATCTACAGATCAAACTCTACAAGAATGTATGTGAATATACCTTGTATTCATATGGTTAAAAAGGGGAAAATAAAATGATTGGGGCTTTAATCAATGTCTCCCTTTTATTGCCATTGACCTGGTGGAGTGTGTGAAGAATCCATTAATAACACATACACACAGGTTTCAGATTCTGGAGTGTATGAAGAACCAATTAATCACACACACACACACACACACACACACACACACACACACACACACACACACACACACACACACACACACACACACACACACACACACACACCAGGGTGTAAGTTTCAGATTCTGGGGAGGAGGAGACGTTATAGTGCTGAGTCAGCAGCTGAGAAAGATGGAGGAGGACTGAGGAGGGTCCGGGAGGAAGTTCAGATAGACAGCCAAATTGATTGGCATGTGATTTAATACCAGAGAGACAGTGGGGTGTGTGTGTGTGTGTGTGTGTGTGTGTGTGTGTGTGTGTGTGTGTGTCAGC